>VZRR01000189.1:28212-159393 GCA_013398015.1 Oreocharis arfaki | reverse complement strand
GGGATGAGCGGTTCGGGATGGGGCCCCGCGGTCCCCCCGCGCCTCTCCCCGCCCCGTGACGTCACGGCCGCATGACGTCAGCGGCGCGCGGTCTCCGGGCAGCGGCAGCGGTTGAGGGGCCGCCATGGCGCTGCCGCTGCTGCCCGGCTTCTCCCGCCGCCGCAACGTGAGTGACCGCCCGGGCAGCCTCCTGCCCGCCCTCCTGCCCTGCCCCGGGGCCGCGGGGGCCGTGGAGGCCGTGCCGGAGGCGGCCCCGGGGGTTGCGCGGCCGTTCCTGCCGCCCCCGGCCCGGCAGGTGGAGCCGAGGCGCTCCTGCGTGCGCTGAGCTCCCCCGGCCTCAGCGGCGGGGTGAGGGTGCCGTGTGGCTAAAGCTGCGCCAGGAGAGGTTTAGGCTGGACATCAGGAGGGGTTTCTTCGCAGAAAGGCTGATTAGACATCGGAATGGGCTGCTCAGGGAGGAACTGGAATCCCTGTCCCTGGAGGTGTTTAAGCAAAGGCTGGACGTGGCTAGTCAGTGCCGTGGTCTCGGTGACACGGTGGTGATCTGTCATGGGTTGGACTCGGTGATCTCAAGAGGTCTTTTCCAACCTCATTGGCCTCCATTCTGTGGTCTGGCAGCTGCTGTGGGGCAGTTTGAGCTCTTGTTGCAGTTTCAACAGAGCAAAAGAGAGAGAGGCAGATACCCTCTACATAAACCAAGAAGGCTTTGCAGAGGGGGCAGTGCCAGGGATGCTGATGTGCTGTTTCAGGGCTGCCAATACTATTAATGCTAAATAGACAAGATGGAATTTTTATCAGAATGAAAAAAAAGAGAAGGCTGCCATCACTTCTTTAAAATTTTCCATCAAGGATAGCTAGGAATTCACTGAACACGCTCTATTGTAAAGCGGAACGGGGTAAGGCAGGATTTGTGCACAGCACTCTAGCTGGTGCCTTCAAGAGGCAAATGAAACAGTGTATTTTAACATTCTTAATAATGTTAAAATATCTGGAAGAGAATCTGTCGTTTTCACACTGTAAGCATGTTGTGGCCAAGGTTGCCAGAGAAGCTGTTCATGCCGCATCCCTGAAGGTGTTTGGGCTGGGTTGGGTGGAGCTCTGAGTGACCTGGTCGAGGGGAAGGTGTTGGGGGTTGGGACCATGAAACCATGAAAGGGGGTTGGGACTGAATGGCCTTTGAGGTCCCTTCCAACCTAGGCCCTTCTATGGTTCGATGATAGACACAAGAACAGGTAGGCACAATCAAAGCTGCCCAGGTGCAGGGAGCATGAAACTGTGTAGAAATATGTGGACTCCCAGCCTCAGTCTGTGTGTCAGCACTGGACAGATGTGTGCAAACACAGGACCTCTTGCAAGAGCAGCCCAGCCTAGAAACTGAGGATCTTTCAGGCAGCTTCTGCCCTGGAAACAGCTGGATGCTGTTGTTTTGGAAGGGGTATAAGAAAAAGGTCTGGTGATGAATACTCAGTCTCTTGCTGAATTGAGATTTGTATTGTTAAGGGTTTGTGTGTAATACTTGAGGTGGCTGCTGAGTGGGCGTATCAGCAACACTGGAATAGGTGTGTGCCATTGGTACCTGCTGGCTGGAAGCAGAATAGCTCAGCTCAGTGATGATCTGTGGCTTTATTGTTCTCCAAACTTCAGTGTAACTTAACTGATTTAATTTAACTTCACGTGCTTGGGAAGAGTTACTGACAGAGAGTGTTGAACACCCCATGCTGAAGTGCATAGAGGGAGTATGTTATGAAAACTAAAGGTGTGAAAGCTGTCACAAATTGCCATGAGACAGCATTGTAAACCCGTGGTTAGACCCTTGTCTGGGCTCCAGATTGCTCTTTTTGTCAATCCTTGAGACAGTGGAGTTAATAATGATAACTCGCCTCCACAAATGAGAGCCTGAGAACAACATATTTAAAGAGAAAAAAAAGAGTGTCACTGCTATAGATAAAATGAAAAGGAAGAAAATGTTTCCACCTGTTAGGACACTGAGCATCACCATCAACGCCTCTTATTGCACAGAAACAACAGTGGCAGAGCATTCCCTGAAGAAGGATGCACAGGGGACAGGGGATTGTTCTTCCTGTCAGCCCTTGGTTTATAATTTATGGGTGTTAATTCCACTCATCACTGTTCAAGCTCCTAGTGAAATCTTCTTGTCTCTGCCCCTAATGCTTCCACCTGCCTCATCTGTAAGCTCACGAAAGGCAGTGGACATGTATGATTTGTCTCCCTTGGATGTGTTTAATAAGGTGGCCGGGCTGCCTCCAGAAAATCAGAGCTTTAAGGTAGTGTTCAGAATCAAAATTACGGTAGTTTGTGTACCCAGAAGTCCGTCCATCCATCAAATAAGCCCGCTTCAGCTCTTTCGAAACAGAAGTCCAAAGATCAGCTGCTCATCAGCAGTACCTGTGGGTTTTTTTTGTTTCTGGGTGATGGGGAGATCTAACACTACAGGTATTTTGAGCACGTGGTGGAAACACAGCATGTAATAGGTTTGCTCCATTACTGCAAGGAAAAGTTTGTGCATTTGGAGCCTGGACTGTGTTAGGGATGGCGCTGGTTACAGTATAAGTACTCACTTTATGAGTGTCCTGCTCTGCCTCCCATTCTCAAAGGCAGCTCCTTCTGATACTGGATTGATGTCCTTGCCTATGTCAGCAGCTAAGGAGGAGGGTGAGAAACACATACTCATGTGGGTCAGATTTGCCGAGTGCTGGCTGACCAGTGTATTTTCTTGCCTGAGGTTTGAAATCCCTCTCTGAGAGAAAATTCTGTGCAACAATTCTGCATGGCATTTCTTAGAGAATCGGACAATAAGTTTATAGATCTCAGGGGGAAAATACATCCTTGAAAAACTGCAAAAAATTCTCTTGCAAACGTTAGTGGCACAGCAGATATTGCATATCTTCCTTGCTTATTGCAGAAGCTTGGAATTGCCCTCAGCTGTGCTACTGTGGCTGTCTCTGTGTTTCCTGCCTGAAATACTTTCTTCTTCTCTGTAACCCACGAAATGGGACATTAGTTTTTCTTGACAGAACATTTTCCAACCTCTTTATAAGTAAGTGTGCCTGCTGTCCTTTCTTCTTTCCCTGGCCATCTTTCCTCAACTCCTTCCACTACCTCCTGCCCCTCAGCCCTGCTCCCTCAGATCTCTGCATGCTCGCAACCCCCAAACTTGAATCTTGCTGTAGCTGCCCCTCATGGTTGCGTTTTGGGCCCTTTCCTTTATCCTTTTGTTGTCTTCTTCCAGGCAGTAAGAGCAGGCCAGAGCCATAGAATGTTTTGGGCTGGAAGGGACCTTTAAAGCTCATCCAGGCCTATCCCCCCTGTCCTGCCATGAGCAGAACACCTTCCACTATATCAGGTTACTCAGGGCAGCCTGACCGTGAGTGTTTCCAGGAATGGGGCATCCACCACCTCTCTGGGTACCCTGTCCCAGTGTTTCACCACCCTCACTGTAATGAATTTCTTCCTTATACCTAGCCCACATCAGCTCTCTACTCATTTAAAACTGTAACCCCTTGTCCTATTGCAAGGCTCTGCTAGAAAGTCTGTCTCCATTATTCTTATAATCCCTCTTCAAGCACAGAAAGGCCACAAAAAGGTCTCCCTGGAGTCTTCTCTTCTCTGGGCTGAACAACCCTAACTCTCTATATTATAGGAAAGGTGCTCCAGCCCTCTGCTGATTTTTGCAGCCCTCCTCTGGACCTGCTGCAACCTGTAGATTCATGCCTGTCCTGTGCTGATCCATGCTATTGGTGTTGATGCACCTTGTTTTGTGACATTTTTAGAGGGGCACCAGAGTTGCTGGGAGCAATGTCTTAGGGTGTTCCTCCTTTGCCAGTACCTCTTAACCCCTGAACAATCCTGAGCCCTCTGCAGCAAGCTGGGGATGAAAGAAGAGTTGAAAATCAGTCACATGAATTTGACTGGCACAGTGTGTAGCATTTGCATTTATTTCCATCGCAGCTGAAGCAGCCAGGAGGCTGCACCAGCAGCCTAGAACAGTTCAGAAATGCCACAGTTCATCCTGGTAAAGGGTTTGAGCAGGACATCCACAGTGCAGCTGCTGTTCTCAAGGTGGGAATTACAGATGGATACTGGGTACAGAACTGTGCTGCCACTTCTGCCATAGCTCCCTGTGCGACTGAGTTACAAATGTGGCTTCTGAGAGCCCACTGAGGACTCTCCCATCACTCCAGCTGCCTTGCTGGGAGATTTCCAGCTTTATTTAGTTCAGCTGGGATGTGCAGCTCCCTGGGGAGTTTGCTGTGACTCTATTACCGTGCAAGATGGAGCGAGCACGAGGCAGCGTTCCCCAGGGACTGCAGGGGCTGAGTTTGCAAAGCCAAGAGAACCCTGACCTTTGTATTAGTCACTATTGAGTGGATCCTCAATACTTTTCAGGCTCACTGCACAGAAAATGTCCAGCTTTGTTCAGCAGATCCACAGCCTGTTCAGTTGAGCTGCATTAGCACAGCAGACACATTCAAGCTCTTCCCCTGCTCTCTCAAAGATTTCTTTTAGAAGTCATTTAATGTCACAGTGGAGGTAGCATGATGTTCTGTCACTATTTTAGGCTAGATGTGGTCCGAGTTCATTATAGCTGAAGTTTCCCAAATGTAATTTTTCTCTTTTGTGATCCCCAATTATAACTGATCTTTTTGTTAAACTTTCTAGTTTTGTTGTTGTTGTTCTGGGGTTTTTTAAGAAATAACTGTACAGACTTTTAGAAGAGCTTGTTTTGTCTATGGATCTAGGTGCTTTTGGGAAGAAGGGAATAAGTAATTCTGTGATTAGGAATCTAAAAGAATCTTTTTGGCAAGCCCTAAAAAGCTAAAAGAATGACACAAAAGGTTCTTAACAGAATTGAAGCAGTTTCGTCTTGTATTTTTCATATAAAATTTTAAGGGTGTTGTGATTTTAGCCCTAAATTCTGGAAATTCCAGCAGGGTCAGGGTTATGACCAGGGTCATAACTTTGATGCACACCTTGCCATACAGTTGCTGCTAAACCCCAGAAACATATGAACAGCAAATGCTTCTAGAAGAAGCTTTGAGGACATGAAAAGCTTTCCTTTGCTCAGGAAAACTGCCACTCTCGCTGTGCTGTGCTAACTGTGCCTTTCTCCCTAACTCATGCTTTGGTAATAGAAGGAAAATAATTAAATACTTGCTGTGCCAGAAAGTGGATCTGTTCTGTAGCACCTTCAGTATAAATCAGATGTTCTGCCTAGAAAATCTCCTTTTAAAATTCAGCTTGACTATAGTTATTGTACATTTGAACTGATAAATGCAGAAAGCTGCCTTCCTTTCTGACTTCTCCCCAGCTCTTTCTCAGCTTACAGAGGAACGAAATTATTAAAAAAAGAAATAGAAGAAGAAAGGGCAGTTCGGTAGCACCCACAGGAGAGAGCAGAAACCATCCCAAGTGCAGATGTGTTACGAAGCAGGTGCCAGCCCTTGTCAGTGCCTGGCTGTTCCAGATTCCAGGAGAGAACCTGTGCTCACTTCTTGTGGGAGAGGTGGGATGACCACATGCAGCTCTGCTCCTGATGCCTAAATGTCAGTGCTCACACTGAAGCACGACATTTTATATCACAGCTCACAAAGTTGTGCTGATATGAAATATTTTATTTTGGGCATTATTCCTGTGGATGTGTCTTGTTTGAGCAATGCTCTGTGGCAGGGGGACCCATGGGCTACCAGTCTGTCTACAAGCACTTCCTTTTATCAATACTATCTTTTATTCAGTAACACTTGTTCTTCAGTTATATGGTTCAGGCGTACGTCTTTTCTGTTTCCTTTGTTTTATTCTTTAAATTAAGATACTTTCTGCATGCTCTTTTAGCCACCTTTGTTCAAAACACTGCTTACCTTTAAAGTATCTCCTTTGAGGATGTGCTTTCCATAGCTCTGATTGTTTCTGTCCCCAGTATGTGAATTTTATCTCCTTTACAATGACTGTTTCAAAGGTTGTTGGTTAGCTCAGCTTTTTTTAATCGAAGCAAGGGTATAGCCATTGATTATCGTGGTATTAAAAATAATGATTTGTAAAAATAGTATTCTTTTTCATACTGCTGTCCTTGCAAAAGTGGTGTGCAAAAGGATTTTAAGCAAGGTTAAGCTAAAGCAGTGGTTGGGCTGTTTGTGTCAGCAGCTCTCTGTCCTGTGCCACTGGATTTTTGGAGCACCTGGAGGCGGGTGAGCAGTTCAGACCGTGACCCTCATTGTGCAGGAGTTCCTATAGACCTGTGTTGATTGTTCTGTGCCATGAGGCTGGTTCCCTGCCTTTCAGATTCCTGGCTCTTTCATACTGCCGGAATGAAATAACTGCTTGAGTACTTGCAGGTTTTGCAGCTTCACTGCTTGAACTTGTTCCCAGAACCGCTCTGCTGGGCGTGTATTACGTTGTCTTGGAGCACATGAATGTTGCCATCATGAAAAAGGATTATTTGTACCATTTTTTGATTTATGATAGAACTGCCTACACCTTTTGGGGGAGTAGTGATTTACACATATGCACATGATAATCAGTAATGCCCAGTCTTCCAAATGGAGTGGGGAGGAAATTTTGTCTCCCTGCTACTTTACTGACATCCTGCTCTGGTGCTGCTGTGAAAAATTTTGCTCTCCAGCCTTTTCTTCTACCCAGGACCTTCACTGTGCTCACCCACAACATCAATTCCTCCCACTTCAGCCTCATCTTCCCTCATGTTCCCCCAGTCCCAGGCCGAGGGAGGGCACAGCTCTGATGGCCTCCCTCTCCCCTTAATGAGTGTGCCAGGGTGCAGTGGCCCCTCTCTGCTTTCCCAGATAAAGTATTTTGAGGATTTGAGAGGGCAAGAAAGGGAAGAATGGCAGAGTGAGAGGAGCTAACAAGTCAGGATTGCTGCGTATGGAAGGAAGTTGAGTTTTCTCTTGGCTTTTCCTATTTCCCTGTCCTCTCCTACAAGACTGATGTGTGGGGTCATTAGGGGATTGCTCCCCAAGCCCAGCTCACACTAGCTAACCCTGTTGCAGGGAACTGGCCAGAAAAGCAGGTAGCTCAATAGGAGGGACATTCCCAGAGACAGGAGTGATATTTATGTGAGCCCAGAAGCTTTTCTGTGTCACTTGAAGACTGGCTCCAGCCCCAGCCAAGAAATTCGAGTGGGCAGGGTGGTTTTCTTTGCAGTTGGTTGCTCCTATATTTTTAAGCACTCCATCCTTAATTGCCTGAAAAATTAGTAATAATATAGAGGAATCACTAGAGAGACCTCCTTTTGAAATACTCCCAGATGGAATGAATGTCTGTCTTTTGATTCAGGTCCAACCTCCCAAAATTCAAGTGTATTCACTAGTACTAGAGGAATTTATTTTGCACTTGGGGATGCAAGTGTAAATAAGACCCTGACATGAATAAGGAGAGCAGGCTGTTCTCTGAGTGCTGCTGAACTGTTTCCATTTGTCCTCTGGAGACTTGTAGGAAAGGCCTTTCCCCTCTACCTTTTACAGCAGGTCTTGGGGGTGACTTGATTCTTTCTGTACCACATGCCTCAATCCTCATTGCGGGGAAGGAGTGTGGCAGGTAAACGTCTGGTACCACCCAGTGTCCCAGCCTACGTAAATTACTGGAATATTATTCCATTTTTGGCTATAAGACTGGCGAATTGACCACTGAAAAATGTCACTTCACTTGCAGCATTCCATTTGCTACAGGTTTTTAGAGTCTGTATTAGAAGTAAATATAGAGAAATGTTTGTGTGGTTAATCCTCCTTGCCTAGATGGTTAGCTATTATGGATTTAAAAACAAACACGTGGACAATTTTTTCTCCTTTTCTTCTGAACTTTTAACAGATTGGGGGAGAAAGGTTCCACAGATCACAGCACTGTGGTTACAGCAATAATGTTCCTGTGCTGTTTGAGGATAAACGTGGAATAGGAGGTGTACTGTTACCTGGTCAGACCCTGAAACCTACAAACAGTGTGTTTCCTGAAGCAGCAGGAAGTGATGCTCCTGCTTGGATAGCATTTGATAAGCAGGTATGTAGAAATCAATTTTATTTTTGTAATGAATATCTACAATATGACAGTGTATAACAATGAAATCCCATTAGTCAGATCAGAAGATTATTTTGTGTATACAAAAAAAGCTCCTAGACAGACAAAAAGAGCTGTAGCGGGGGTTTTTTTTCATTATATTAATATGTTGGACAATTAATATAAACATATATCATGCCATACAGCAATATATAAAAATATTTCTGTATTGGGATACATCTCCTACAGGATGTAACAAAAACAAGGGAGTGGGCAACGTATTCCTTTTTAGGGAAAATGACAACAGTAAGGGAATTATTTGGCAACCTGCTAAGAATGAATGTAAGGTAAACGCCAGTCCAGGAGAAAGTGTGCATGGGCACTTGGGAATTATTAAATTCATTGGACTGCTACATGCTTGGGATTCACTCCTGCCATCATGCTTGCATGCTCAGAGTCCTGTTGACTTCTGTGTGATTAGTTCATGTGTAATAGAGTATGTCTGATACAGACACAGGCATTTAAAATTTGTTTTTTGTTTTTTGGTTTTTTTTTGCAAGAATGTAGTCACACCTTTAATGTTAGAGAGTTACCAAATAACTGTAACCTGTGATGACAGGAGTTTTGTAGCACATTGTTGTTGCTTTCCATGTTTAAATTTACATTAAATTCTATTTAGAGATGTTTTATTTCTAAAGCAAAAAGCCTACAGTCAGGGAAGGAAAATGATCCAGAGAAAGGAATCATTCAGCAGATTGCAGAAATGTTGCATGACTAACTGGTTACGGTATTTAAATATTGGGAAGAATGGCAAATCTCATAATTTTTGCTTTAAAAGAGAAGCCATGCAGGTAATTGCAGTACAATTACACATTCATCTTTGGCAGACCAGAACTACAACAAGAAAATGTAAGGCTTGAACAGCTCATGTGCCTTTGGCTGGCTTTGCCTCTGAGATCCCTGGTATTGCTTGCACAGCAACATGCTCAGGTAGGAACTGGTCCAAGGTGTTAAGGCTTCAGCCAGACCTGGACTTGCTTTTCCTACTCTCTTCTTGAAACGAGGAGGGATGTATTGCCTTCTCAGGCCTTGGATCCAAGTTTATGGAATCAAGGGGCTCAGTAGGAGGCAGAGGGACCTTCCACTGAGCATCAGGTCCTGGCCTTGGCTGCTGAGAGGAGCTTGCTGGCCCTTGGCCATTCCTGATCTAGTCGATGTGTGCTTCCACAGGGCAGTCCAGGACAGGAGTTTGCAGCTTTGGAATTTGCCTCTGGAGGGCTCATGTGTTTGTATTAATGGCAGATTGTTACAGGGTACTTAATATCCAACTAATTTAGCTTCCCCAGTTAAGAGCCTGGAATGCAGCTCTGTCCTCCAGTGCTGCGGTTTGGGACTCAGCAGAAGGGACTTCATGAAAAATGGTTTGAGTAGGTGTTTGTCTTTCGAAATGTAAGCTGCTTTCCCACCACTTTGGCTTCTAACTTCCAACAGTACCATAGTAATTGGAAGAAGGACAGGCATGAAACTTCATTGTTAAGTGGGCTGAGAAGTAGTTTTTGCCATTTTATTTGCCTAACAGGAAGCAGGTATAAATTTAATTTCTTCTACACACACAAGGCCTCTTGGGCTTGAAATGATGTTTGTAATTTGACTACCACAGGTGCCGGGGAAACTTTGTGGCACTTTGCAAAGTGCCACAGAGTTTATTCAATATTTGTTATTTTTGGTTTTCATAGGTAACACTTAATTTTTCAAGGAGTGGGATGGGAACTTTGTAGTTCTGCAGATGAGACTCAAGTTAGGAAGTGTCACATTTTGAGTATTTTTAAAATTAACTTTGCTTCAAAATGAAAAGTAAGTCATCTTCATTTCTGTTCCTTCCCCTCCTCACACTTCCTGAATCATCTGCTTTGATCTGCAAAATTGCAGTTGGTTGCTGCATATATTTCAGTCGCACACTAGCATGTTGATAAGGGTATAAAGAGAATAAAGTGTGAGTGCAAAAGAACCTGCACAAACTCCTCAAATGGAATAAACCAGGGCATAGGTGGATGCTCAGAGAAAGAAATAAATCCAGTGTATTAAGGATGTGATTGTGCTTGGAGCTCTGTACAAACAGACTGCTTTGCCTGGCTGGTGTCTCATGAGACAACTGTTCTCAGAAGAGATCATTGACAAAATTAAGAACAATTAGTCATGAAACCGAGCTCTTGAACAGTATGTTCATCCAATGTCCCTATTTTAGTGGGACTGGTAGAATAGGGACAAGAGGGTACGGAAGTTTCCATGTTTGCGGTGATTTCATGGCTCAGTAGCAGCTGGGTGAGGAATGAAATTCTGATTCTTGTCAGCTGAAGCCCAGGATGTTCAGACTGGGATACTGGGTTCCACCACAGTACCTTTTAAGTCCCCTGGAGTGTTCAAGAGGTTTATACAGTCACCAAAAATGGCACTCTACACCGGTGTTTAGACAAATGGAAAGAGGAAGAGATGTTGAAGGTTGATAGGGTTTGTGTTGCCTCTGTTGTATGTCAGATGTTTTGTCCAGTGTTTTTGTGTTTGATACATGAAACAGTGAAATCCACAGTTAAAAAATGTGGAGAAGTATTAATTTTAAAATTTATTTTCAAGTCTGTACATTTTTCAGAAACTTGCATGTTGTACTAATTAAACAAACTGTAAGTGAGTTTTCTAGATTCCTTCATGTGAAGTTCTAATGCCATCAGGTTTAACAGGTAATGATTATGTCATTTGATTTTGTAATTAAAAGTTTATTTCTCTGGTGGCGGAGGAGCTCAGTGCAGGAGAGTTGGTGCCAAAAATGTGTCTGTCATGCTGTTCAATGGTTGCTGAAAATCAGTGGGATCTGAGCCTTTGAAATAATTTCTAGAAACAGAATTATTCTCATCTTGCACTTAACCTGCCTGAGAGAAGGGAATGTGGCTGAGAAGTCTGAGCAGGACACAGGGTGGCTGTTTGTGTGTGCTCCTGGGCAAGCTGCTACTTCTCTCTCCCCAAATGTAGAAAAGGAGGTTGTTCTTGTCTATAAGGTTTTGTAAGATCTCTGTCGTCAGTACTCATGGAAGTACTTTGAGATTCCCAAAGGCACATGCAAAAGGAGTGCAGACTATTAACCAGTGTGCTCTGTCAAGCAGGGAACTCAGCCAACTTACTAGATTTCAAACATTTCCAACTCATGGTCTGTTAGATGCTTGTTGAGACATAGGGAACAGCTAAATTGTCTTTTTTTTCAATGCTCCAGGTTGCCAGATGAAACAAGAGTAAAGGTAATTGAATTTATTAAATATAAGCAGTGTGGAAAATAAAGTGTAAATTAACACTGATTTGACCCAAGTGAGTTAGGGGGAACAGGATAGAAAACTGTTTTAATTATTGCCTTCCTGCACATACTTACCACGGCAAGCATCCTGATAGGTAATGCACTAGGAAGCAGATACATCTTGCATGTTCCCTTAACGTTGGTGTTGGTGGTTAAAAAATGATATCAAGAAGTGCAAAATTTCTGTAATGGTCTCTGAATTTGAGCTGGGATCTCCGGGTATGAGGGCCACTGAGCACCTCCCCTGTGAAAGTGGATTTTTTTGCATTATTGCTGTTACAAGAGACCATGAAGAGCAGTTGCTACACTCTGTGAGATTTCCCTGCTCACAGAATTGCAGAACCAGGTAAGTTTTGAAATGCCAATATTGCACAGCTGTAAATGCCTCCTGACAAATTTCTCTGCTAGTCTTCAGTACCATTCGTTTGAACGCTTGCCGTATCTGCTTAAAAAGAATTCTTTCCACTTACCTTGATGGTAAAGCCATTGCTGTCATCATGCACTGTATTTTTTAGTAATTCATGGAATAGTAGTCTAAAATTTGCTTCAGTACCTAGGCAGCTCATTGTGTTCTCAGAAATGCTTTGTTTGGAAGATTTTCCAAGCAACCTGCTGATAGTTTTGTATTTGATTTATTTCTTTACTTTAGAGTTCCATCTCTGCTTAGATGTTGTGATAATAAAAATGCCAAGCAAAGAATTTTAAATTTATGTGCCTTAATGTGGGTTTCTGTTCTTACATTTCTGAGAAATAAATCTACCTCCTGAAGTTCATACATTTAGTTACTTATAACCTATACAAATTTGTTTGACATGTTTTGCAAAAGTCTTAGAGATTCTGCTGGTTTATATTTGTTTGTTGTTTTTAATAGGCGTTGAAATTTGATGCCTATTTTGAAGAAGAAGTGACTGAAAAAAATCAAGAGCTGTATAGAATCAGACACTGTAAAATATATTTCTACCTTGAAGATGATACAATTCAAGTGACTGAGCCCGTAGTGAAAAATAGTGGCATAAATCAAGGTATCTGCTTTTATTGGCACCCTTTTTTCTCCCCTTTATATCTTCCTTCAATACAGTCTTGGTCCATTCCAAAGGATATGTAATGTGAGTTCTTATAGCTAAAACGAGATGTAAATGCACAGCTGTAATTGTCTTTTCTTGTTACAGATCATGATGTGAGCTTTTTTATTGTCTTAGTTTCTCAAGGTACGGGTTTTGTAAGGCTGAATCCTCTCTCCTACTCAAACATACAATTTTTTTCTCCAATATAGTAGTTTGAAATCATGTGGTGGTAAGGTCTTTGTCAGTGTTGTGTCACTCCTGCAAAAGCTATTTGTGTTCTAGATCTCCATTCCTGAGCCTGGCTCCTCCCATCTTGGCACTGACAGGGAGTTCTGTAGCAGCAGCTCTGTAATTGTTCATGAGCTACTGCAGTGTCTGCCATTATTGAAGACAAGAGTCTTTTGTGCCTCTGGCTTTTGGTTCTTTAATGATTAAAGTGCCCTTGGCACAGTAATTCTTCCTTGATGCCTCTTAGGTTAAGAAGCTGCCTTGCCTCAGTGTCACATCCCTGCACTGGGAGCAGCCTGAGGACTTCAGGAGGAGGGTTTACTGAGCTGATTTGCTGGGGTATTATTGGGCTTGGTTTATGTTAAGAAAATGTGATCTAGCGGTCAACATCCTGTTGCAGAGGGGGAACACAGCTGCTGCTTCTTGCTGTTTATGGGTCACTGCCAGAATTAAAAGTTTTCAAGGGATATAATCCAGAGAAGCAGGATGCCTTGGGATGACTGCACCTCCCAGTCCCTAAAGATGTTTTGTACATTTTATACATTCTTAGCACAGCGATTTTCAAAAATAAGTTAACCATTTAACTACCCTATTTTCTCCCAGATCAGCAGATGCTATCAATTTCTCTGTCTACGGAATAAGATAATATTTAAAGGTGTTATGTGCATCATTACTGCTAGGACTGGGATAAAATTGCCTGTGAATCTCTTCTTAAACTGGTACTTCAGGCACTGCTGTCCCAGTGTCGGGTAGTTCTTGCCAGAATTTTTGTAGGCTCGTCAGCAGGGACTGGTTTTGAATGTGGTGAAACGTCATCCTATTGCTACCTGGGAAAGTGCTTGTTCATGTGAAGAAAAGCTGATCCCTTCCCCCCTCCCTGCACCCATATGTAAGAGACATCATCGGGTTTAGGTTTTCCTTGACTTGTGTGCCCCAAGAGTGGGAGCAGCTGCTTCCGGGGTGTGTGGCTTAGAGCAAATGTCCACTGACAAGGGAAATACAGAGAGTCAGAGGTGATGCCTTTGGGGGGGAAGGTGGAAGCCAGATTCTTTAGAGCAGGATAGAGCAAATTCAAAGCTGATTCCTCTGAAGGAGTTATTTTCGTTGTCTTTGTGTTATGGGTTGTACAGGCTGCATCTTCAGCCCTGATGTTCCTGGCAGTCTAGTCCTGTTCCTTTGGTGACAGGAAGGCTACAATTTCCTCCTGTTTCCTTGGTTGTATCTTGTGTTAATGATTGTTGGAGTCACCTTTGATACTGGACCTAAAATTAACTGAATGGTGTTAGAGAGAAACAAGAATTTTCTCAGTCTTCCATGCAAGGATGTTTTGAAAGTCTCTATGATATTTTCTGAGTACTTTATGTGGGATAAATATATATATGCAACATATTTACCTGATAGATTAAAAATAAATGTTACGGGATCTCCAAAGTGCACTTAATTTATTTGTCTCTGGTACCTGGGCTGGTAAGGAAGCTCTGTGTATTGGCTGTGTTTGGGAAGGAAGAAAAACTGTAGCTTGAAAGGCCCAGGGACTATTTGGAATGTGTTTGGGCTTCACAGTTGATGCATAGATATGGGGCCTATGCTTTATCATAAACATCTACATAAATATTCTTGTTGTCCTAGAGGTTAATATGTTGTAGAGTGAAAGAGGTGATGGAGGTGCCTATCAGAGGATTCTCTACTCACATGCACTTGGGGATTGGCTTCATGCTCCATAACTGAAGACCAATGACAAAGTTATTATGTTAAAGGCTCTGAATATTTACTGTTGAATATGTGCAAAAGCAATGTTTCTTAAAGAAAATATACTAAATCATTAACTACTAATCTTGCAATTTTCAATAAAGGATTGTCCCGTTTCGTCTTTTATTATAATTCTGCCTATCCATCTCTCTATCTTACATTGTTCAAATTTTTTATCCTGACTGGGAATTTTTAAGACCAAGAACAAAAGGGGTGTAACTGTCTGCATTGTGAAGCTGGTAAACTGAAGCACAAAGGAATGAAAATCTTACCCATGATCATACAGAAAAGGTCATAACAGGGTGAGGAGCTGAACTGAACTGAAGTTCAGGATCTTGACCATTATGCTGCTCTCTGCACATCTGCTGAAATACAACTTTTCAGTTAATTAAAATTCCAGAGATTTGTAGAGGAGAGGTCAGCTATAGGAGAGCTTGGGTTGCTGAAAAGCAAAGTGCACTGAACGAAAGAGCACAGGTGTGGGGACGTGCATGAAGAAAAAGGTGTGGGCACATCAGGAGCAGGATGGGCTTGGTCTGTGTGAAGAACTGGAGAGTTGCAGTGGCAGAAAAGGGGTTGTGTAAAGGAAGAACAGCCGAAACCGGTGGTGGATAAAGTAGAATTGAACTTCTGTAGAAGGCAGAAGGTGGTGGTGACCCTAACTTGGATGTTTGCCCTGTCAAAAAGACGTAAACCAGATAGCTAGGATGGGTGTTTTCAGGAGGCTTCTTGGAGAGAAGGTAGAGCTATGACAGGGTAGATCAAAGGTAGATCTTAGCTTGGCTGGTTAATGCCTTGAAGCCATGGGATTGCCAGTGCTTGTGCCATAACCCACAGACGAGACTTGGATGGTCTGAATGGGTGTCCCTGGGAATGGTGGGATTGGAAAAATGCAGTAGTTTCTCATTGTACTCTTGTAGTGCTTGTGGCTTTGCAGAAGGAAATTTGGAGAGGCTTACAGACTGCAGGAAGATCTGGTGAAGGAACAGTGGTCGAAGAAGTGAGAAGAATTTATAAGTTCAATTATGATTTTACAAAACTAAAACAAATTGGCTTCAGAGAAAAAAAAAGCCAGAAACTGTGCTTTTACCATTGATCAAAATCTCAGAGCAACAAAGTAAATGATCTGTGGGAAATGTTTCAGTGACTTTAAAAACTGCTTTATGAAATTGGCTGCTGTACTTGGACATGAATTTGGTCTTACAAGGTTGCTACTAAATAACTGAAACATAAACTTCATTTGATTTTGGATACTGCCTTGCTATTTGGAAAATATTAGAAACATTAGAAGAAATCTATACTGAGGAGGGAATGCAGAGACCTTGAACTTGAGAAACCAGAAACAGCACGAGAAACAGCAGGACAATCACAGTGCACAAGGCCCAAGTAAAGATAAGGAGAGAAGGACGGTAAACTTGACCACATAACAAACTCCAAATGCTTCTTCCACAGCCAGAATGATAGTTAGTTTTTCAGTATAAAAAAAAAATTTCCCAGAGAGAGCCAGGCTAGATATGGCACTTGCAAGTATTTTGTACATCTAATTCCCGGTTAACAGGACTGTGGCTGGCTGATAATGTCTCATCAAAAGGTCATTTCTGTTCCCATGGGGTTGACTGCAGCTTCCAGTGCAATCCAGACCCTGCAAGCCAGAGCAGAGTAGAGCATCTGGCTGGTTTCCCCAAGGTCAGCCAGCTGAGAAAGAGAGTGGAGCTGCCTCCTGGCTGAGTTCCCAAGGCCGGCTGGCTGAAGAGGAAAGTACAAGTGGGAAAGTGAAGTTGCATCAGCTCCTCCAATATAACAGATTATCTAAGAGTTTAAGCCTCCCACAAGGCCTTGAAATAATTGTGATTTTGCCATATTTGATGGTGGCCAAATCATGACCTTGCTATGTTCTGAGAAGGGTGAATAAGTGAATGTAAGAAGCCTCCTTGTTTATGGGGATGAACTCTTCGTGTTGCAGGAATAATAGTGGTGGCTTCTCCTCCTTTCTGTGCAAGCGAAGCGTGTACAAACTCCAGGTATTACTCATTCCTCTCCTTTCTCTGATGCACTCTTGAGCTGTGCAGAGTCAGAGAGCTGTGCTGAGGAAACTCTGGATACCACATTATTTCTCCCGCAGAGCAGAGAAGCAGCAGAGACCAAACCATTTGCTGCCCAGCTTCTTTGTCAAAAGGCCTTCACTACTAGTGAGATTTCCTTAAGCAATTTCTGGGGTTATATAATCTGAAGCCCCAAGAGAAAAGGAGAAAAGCAGTACCTCAACTCCCTTTCCGAGAGCACAGTAGAGCAGAGCTTTAGTCTGACCAGATGCAAATATTTAAATCAATGCTTGGTGGTGCAGTAGAATGTCCTGCTCAATAAACTGACAATCAAAGAACCATCAGGAATAGTGATCCGTTCTGAGCAACCTGAAAACTGCATGTTCAGATGCTCCTCTAACAGCTTGCAACAAATTTCTAGGTGAAATTTATTATTTACCAGAAGGAAGAACAATTCAAAAAATGATGAGACCTAACCTCAACTGATCAGGTTTTATTAAATTTCAAATTCAACATTATGAAATGTGCCCTCTACGTGTGTACATCAGGCACAGTGGTACCTAATAAAAGCAAAGGATTGCTAGAGATATTATCTTTACAGGACATTTTCCATTAGGAAGGAAATTCTTCTCCCTCAGAACAAAATGAGTATGTGTGTTTCACCCTTAGAAGTGATATGAAAAGCAAGCTGAGGCTTATTCACCAAATCTGAGGTGAAGATACCCTCTGAAAACACCTCGTATTAGAAAATTATCAACCATTGTATTTTAATTAAAGTGATGATTCAACAGGATTTGCATGCTCTGACTTACCCCATTATCTGTTGATTGACCTAAGAATTAGCCAAAATCAGGTAAAATATTTTAAAGTGTGTAGTGTTGTTAAAGCTAATGCAATGCAGTTTTGCATCATGTTAAAATGTGCTACTTCCCAAATTTTCTAACATCTTTCATGAGGATACATCCTAAATAGGTGTATATATGCTTAAGCAGATAGAGGTTGAAGGTTATTTTACAATCAAAGGTCAGTAACCAGAATGTTAGATTTTGGTACATCTTAGGATGATGAATGGGTCTTAAATAATTATTTTATTGGGAACATAAAGTAAATCTGCTTTGTTGCTGTATTCCTCTGAAAAATAGAGGATATGATTTCTTTGTAGGAATTAGAATTTAACAAATAAGTCTGATAATGTAGTAAAGAAAGGTATTTCATACAAATTAGTCTATAGGGAAATAAAGTGAAAAATAAAGAATTTCCATGGACCAACCTAGGAATAAGGCCCTTGAAACACCAAACAAAGCACACAGTGGTATCTTTCTCCCTCCTGCTCTATCCCCTCTCTTCCCAGATCTCTCTCCACCTTCACATACTTCCAGAACAAAGTAGTAGTGTTGGAAAATCATCAGATGGGATTCAGTGAGAAACCACAGTAGACACACAGCTGAGGGCACTGGAAAGAGATCCAGTGAGCAATAATGAGATAAAACTTCCAGCTAATTGTGCCTAATTATCTGTTAGTGTAGGAGTGGGTTGGTGCTGGAACTGTTTTTAGTTTGGGAATTTTTGCATGTTTACTATATTTGTCTTTAAGTTGCAACACTTTTTATAATTCCTGTAATTTCAAAGTCATTGGGAACCTTTAGTGGGAAGTAATTATTGTAATATTATGGGTTGGTGGTTCCTATCTGGTCTTAGCCAGTGGGCATGCACATTGTAAAGCTGGTGTTACAGAGGTGTCTGGGTTGGTAAACACAGCGAAGAGCCTGAGGTGGAACACTGGACCATCTTTTTATTTTCTGCAAGGTATTTTTACACAACTATATGAGATATTGATGTGGCAAAACTTTGACTATTGTCCTGTTTTTTCTCTCAAAATGTTGGAAGAAAGGTTTTAGTCCCAGTTGTGCTGATCTGCTATTCTTTGCAAACCCAGAACAAATCAGAGCTGGTCATACACGAGCTGCATACCTGTCTTTAAAGTATGTGTTACAAATTTGTGTAACCTACTAGGGCTGCAGCTTTTAAGTTGGTTCTAAAATTCTTGTATGTTATTTCTAAAATATTTGTGGTGTCCCTAAATTACTGAGGTTGGAAGGGTTGCCTTAAGATTGTCTGGTCCATACCCCAGCACCAAGCAGAATCAGCTGGAGCCAGATGCCCAGGGCCATTTCCTTTTGGGTTTCAAGTATCTCTGAGAGTGGAGACTTTGCAACCCTTTTGGGCAGCCTGTTCCAGTGTTTGATCACCCTCACAGTGCAAAGGTGGGTTTGTGTGCTCATCTGGAATTTTGTATCTTTTAATTTGCTCTCATCCTGTCAATGGGCACCATGGGGAAGAGCCTGGGTCCATCTTCTTCATTCCCCCCCATCAGGTATTTATAAACTTCAACAGGTTTTCCCCACCTCGAGTCAGCTCTCTTCCAGGCTGAACAACTCTCAACCTTTCCTCATATGAAAGGTTGAAAGATGTTCCAGTCTCTTGCTCACAAGTAGTGAGTACTTTTGAAGCATCACCCAATTCCTCAGTGTATTTGGGAGTTTTCAGCTGATTGGCCAATAGAAGTTTATTTGTCTTTTAATGTCTTTTAATCTTTAAAATGTAATCAAGTTTAATGCTGTCAGGGTAACAGTCCTTTCATTTAAAGACTATGAATAAGAAATTTTAAGTCTGTGATTACTTGATTAAAGTTAAAATATTTCTATTTTTTCTCCTCTCTCCTTCTCTCTTTTTCTTTTGGGTAATGTTCCTGTTCTATTGTGGGCTGTGAGGTCCTGGCTCCATATTTTTGAGGTGGATTCTTTGCTTCAGAATGGCAATCAGCCCAGCTCACCTTTCTTGTCTCTGCTTTCCATGTGCTCCTTAAGGGAGCTCAGTTCAATGTTCCTGTCTCCATCACACTTTTTTTCCTTGTTAGGGCTGTTTATTTTCCCTTAACTTTGTTCTATAGGGACCCTTAGAGCAAATACTATTTACTCTGTGGATTTGTTCTAACCGTTTAACAGGAACTATTGTTCGGCGGCATCAGATTCCACTTCCGCCTCCTCATGAGGATCAGTTCTATACTATACATCATTTCAATATCAACACAGAAGTAACCTTTTATGGCCGAAAATATAAGATTATAGATTGTGACCTGTACACAAAGAACTTCCTGAGGAAGATAGGAATCAGAGTAAATCCTCCTGCAAGCCGTCCGGATGACCCGTACACCACAGAGCGGGAAAGGGTAAGAGGAGGCAGCAGTAGTGAAAGCTTGATTTGAATAAAACTTGATTTGAATGCATCTTAGTAATATGCATTACATAAATTATTTCTTTAATATCAAATAGGAAGTAGCTATTTCGGCACAGTAAATCCCAAGAAAAAACTTGGATTTAAAAATTTTGGTATATGGCTCATTGTACTGTATAAATAATTTTCTCCTGATTGTGTTCATGCACCTTTTGAAACAGAGCAAAATTAATTAGGAAAAATAATATAAACCTTTCAGTATTAACCTGAAAAGAAAAAAAAAGTGTACCTATTAGATGTTCTACTGGAATTTACATGTTCTACTTGATTTTGCTTGAGCTAATCTAATGATGGTAAACATTTTGAAAGTGTTCAAAGTGGAATTGTGGTTCCAGCACACCCATGGCTTTCTGCAGACTCCTTTCTTCTATTCATATGTTATCTTTCATCTCTATCCCTACATGTTTTTAACAGCTCTTTGCACCTGTAAAGTAAATTCTTTTGCCATACAGAACCCAGTGCTCTGCAGTTTTAAGACTTGTGAGGTTTTATTTGGTTCCCTGTTTTGTAATTTTATGAGAACACATATACACAAACACATACACTTACAAAAGTCTCCCTCACAACTTCTGGTTTCTTTGTGGATTCCGCTTTGCAGGATTTGTTGTTTGGTTTTTTTTTTCCCCGGGAGTAGTAATGGGAGTGATGTTTTCTGTCAGGAATAATGACAAGTTTCTTTCAGTTCTGTTTTTCTTGATTAATATGAGTGCAGATGGCACTTGACCTGACTCTTAGGACTGTTGGCCCACAGTGTGCAGCCTGTTGTGCCATATCCAGCCTGGTCCTCTGAAAGCAGCAAATACTCCCTGTGTCTGTGGCACCCTTAGTGCTCCCAGTGAGAAAACTGCTGCAGGTCTCAGCAGCAGTAATGGAAGGTGACTATGACTGAGATGTGTAGGACAATTTCCATGTCACTGAGGCACTCTCAGGCCAGCATGTTGGTTTCTCTTCATTCATGCTGCCAGGCTTGTGCAGTCCCCCAGTGAAAAGCAGCACTTGTAATACATCTGGTTCTGTGTTGTGGTGACTCAGCCTGGCCATGGGTTTCTTTTCCCTTACTCAGCCCTTGTGGGTAACAGCTGTGTATAAAAACACATGCTGAGTTGTCTTGATACTGTTAGACTGTGTCAACATTATGTGTGGTACTGCATAACCCACTTAGATTTTATCTTTTTTTGAACAGCAAGCAAAACATTCAAGTATTGGGCATATCTCTGCCTGAAGAGAATGGAGAGAGGGAAAAGGTTTGAGAAATAAGAGCATCAGAAGACGAAAAATTACTAAAATCTATGCCTTCATGTTCTCAGTTGTTAAGGAATTACTGAAAAGTTATTTAGCAGATTCTGGCTGCCTTATGCTTTCACTTTTCTGTGCCTAATTTGGAGAAAGTAATTTTTTTTTATTGCTCTGAACTACTTTGAGCAAAATGAAATTGGTTTTCGCTGGACTCCTAATACATGTCCAGAAAATGAAGGTATGAGGGAAGGTAAGAAATGGGATGGGATAGAAAATGAGGCCAGTGAAAAGTGCAGTAAACCATTTAGACTCATATTTCACAGAATTACAGAATCATTTAGGTTGGAAAAGACCTCTGAGATCATCGAGTCCAACCTGTGACCAATCCCCACCTTGTCAAGCAGCCCAGAGCACTGAGTGCCACATCCAGGTGTTCTTTGAATACCTCCAGGGATGGGGACTCCACCACCTCCCTGGGCAGCCCCTTCCAGTGCACAACAACCCTTTCCATGAAGAATTCCTCCTGTACTGTTGGAGGTGGTAGTCCATGGATGATGATGGTGTTACCTGGTTCTGTGGCTGTGTTTGTTTGCTTATTGCATCTTCAAGAGTCAGGAAGGAGGAAAGAGAGCTCTGGGAAGGTAAATAACTGAGTTGTAGCATACATGCCTGAAATGGAAAGAGTGCTGCAGATCAGCAGGGACACAGGCAGGCAAAACTTGGTTCTGCTCTCCTTATTTTAAGATTTGATGCTCTGAAAGAATGGGCCTTTCCCCTCTCAGATTTTTAAGGCCAGAAGGTGTACTAGTGGATAAAGAGAGATTTAGACAATATAAACTGTCCATAGTCAGCATTTTTTCTGTTCAGACAGTTCAGCTTACATTGTCTCATCAATGTCTGTTACAATTCTACTTCAGAAGCAATTTTGTAGATGAAAAGGATTATCTTGTCCCTTTTAATCTTGTCACTTTTTTCTACATGTGGATTTTGACTTAGGAGAAACGTACTATTCGGGTCACCATTTATATACATGAACTAACAGTACATGAATGCAGTCCTTGGATTGGATCATCGTCCTGGGATCCAGTTTAATGCAGTGCTACTGGTTTTGCAGCAACCATGACTGCAGGAAGCACCTTGTCATAGGTCACATCAGCTGGAAAGTATCTTTAGTTGAAGATTTGCTGTTCCTTTTCAGACCTATGGGTGTGTTTGGAGAGAGCAAACATGCCCAGTACCTGCAAACTGTATAACATGAATCAGAAGTTAAAAACCTATGTTTTAAAGTTGAAAGGCAGAAAGTACCAAAGGGAAAAGAACAAATTAATTCTTTGTTACATTATCTGTAAGAAATAATTTTTAAGGAAGTAAATCAGGAAGAGTGATGCTATTTGGTGTTTTAGTCATCAACAACCACAGGCAGTTTCTTGAAAATATGAGCTGTACAGTAAATAATTTAACAATTCTCTGATCTAGAGGACCTTGTTGCAAGAAAAATGAGGATTAAAACCAGTCCAAACTTGTTTTCGTATTTTTTTCTGAGGGCACAGCAACCCTGTAAATACTTCTTTGATAATGGCATAAAGAGTGTTTCATGTACCGTAATGCTGTGGTGTCATTTGAAAATCCTCAACCTATGTTCTGAGGTTAAACAGTACCATGCTGTCATGATCCTGTTTTTAAGAGCAAATAATTAAAAATATCTTTCTCTTAATTTCTCCTTTACCAGAGACATCTGGCAAGCACAAATCCTTTCCGCCCTTATGAGCGCTTTGACACTTTGAAACAATTTCTGGAGTTTGATGGACAAGTTTTAGGGTTTTCTTGTGTGTGGCACGACCCAGAATCCCGGCTTTCTGGCCCACGGGAACTTGTTCTTCGTTACTATTTGGCTGATGACACCATTGATATAAGAGAAATTTTACCAGTAAATTCAGGCCGGGATACAGTTCCGTATTTCCTCAAAAGAGATAAGCTGCCAAAGGTGAGGAATGAAAATTTCAAATTCTTCCACTGATTAAGAACTATTGAATGCTTTGTTTTGAAAATCCTGTATTAGGATTGTAATGATATTTAGAAAGTGCTTTCAGAGTATTAATCATAATTGCATGATTTAGGTTTTGCACACATATTCATATAATACCTTAATAAGTGATGGAAAAATATCTTTAGGCTTGCCATGCCTAAACTAAAAGGAGCATTTAGGCAGAGAGATGGCCTGTGATTTTCTTTCTCCTATATTAATGTATTAAGGTAACTGTATTAATAAAGCTCTGCAATAATAGAGACAAGAAAATTGATTAATATTGATAAGCTTATGTTAAACTGAGGTGAATTCAGATTTGATCCATGACTTACATTTGCAGCCATTGGAAAAGTCAGTTTTAGTATTCTATAACATTACCTCTTTGTAGCAAATCTAGTGTGATTTCTTAAAATTGAGTTTCTGGGTTTGGGACCTTAAGCAAAGCTAGTTAAAATCAATAGGAACCCATCAATAAGCTTTGTTGAGCATTAATCATGAGAAAGGCTCCACTCAGAGAAATCTTCGAAGGGTTTGTGTCCTCCATAACCTGTTTTGATTATAAAATTACTGATCTGGATACACTTCTGTATCACTCCAGACAGATCCTGATGATAGAATAACATCAGCCAACAGATGGAATAAAATAGTGGGAATCTCTTCCTGCTTTCCTTCTAACACTGATAAATCTATTTGTGATGCCATAGATGTACGTGAGATTTTATAGTAAAAACCTTCCAGCAAAATATTACATTTTTCTCACCTGTGAGTCCTGTGTTCTGAGATGCTGATTTAGCAGTGGCTCTGTGATACCAGACCCCTTCTACCACTGAGGTGCATGTTGCAATTTTAAAGACTGGTTTCTTGCTCTGGAAAGTTTGAGAATGGCAGTGGAAAAATCAAAAGCTGGGGTGTCAGGGAAGGAGGTGAGACAAAATAACTCATTTTGATTACCATGCATCAGCAGTTAATTCATAATTTTAGAAAAGGTAACATGAATGTGTATTAAGTTTAATATTACAGGGATAAATTACTACTGTAATTTAAAAACTCACTATAGAAACAAAAATACATCTTTGCCAACAGAATCATGCTAACTTGAATCTCCTGTGTTAGTGCCGTGGATAGGGCCAACCCTGGATGGTTCTTAGCATGTTTTTATAATTATTACCAATCAAAATAATAGCCTTTAGAGCTGATGTTGACAACGATGTGGTACTTGGGGTGTGCTGACCTCTGCTTTCTGTTTGCTTCCAAGAAAAAGGAGGCTTTATCCTTGGATAGAGAGTAAGATTCTGAATGCTGCTTCTGGCCTAAGTACTGGCTTTTGGAATAAGCACTGGCATTTGAAATAAGCATTGGCTTTTAGGTTTGGTGGTAGAACCTTAGAATTTACTAAAAATTCTCCCAGGAAAATACTACAGTAACAGTCAGTGTATAGCAAACCTGCTGGTCCTAAGGTAACAGAATTCTGTTTCTCTACTGTCACCCGTATTTCTGAGGGGTTGGTCTCTTTCCTTGCAGAATGCTCCTGCTCCTCTGTATCATCCGGGCACCATCACCAATCACACTCTGCTCAATGTGTTGGGAAGGTCGGAAAGAAACAAAGGCTGGTACATACGGGACATTCTGCAGGTCAGATATTGTTGAATGCCTCCAGCTGTTGAATATCTTTATAGTAGTTTTTGCAATTTCTGTGGTTGTTATCCTCTGCAACAAAGAGAGTCATTTATAGAATTGTGCTGCCACTGGAGAGTAGCTCAAATGAGAACTACTGAGATTTACTGTGTGTAAATCCCACATTTGTAAAAGTGAAGGAGCTTAAGATGGGGTGAAATATACTTGCCAATGGACTTTTAAGGTTTTGTGTTAAATCACACACACTAAATGACCTGGGTTTTAAGAAAGGTTTTGTGATTCTGAGATTTATGGAACTGCTGTATAAATGTTCTTTCTTTTATTAGACAGGAGCAGTGCATCGGGAATTTTACAAAGACAGTGACTTGAAAATAGGGGCAGTAATTAATGTTTGGGGAAGGCAAATATTAATCTGTGATTGTGATGAATTCACTAAAGAACATTACAGGAAAAAGTATGGAATTGGTAAGTAGTGATAATTATCCTTTCCTTATGAGCGTTTTTATACTTCTGAGTTTAACAGAGCTGTCTTCAAATTTTCTTACTGACAAAACATGTTCATTAAAACCTTTAGCAATAACAATCTGTTGTAGACTGTTAGCAGCAAAGCAGTAATTTTGCAGGTGATCCAGAAGAGCTTTCTTATACATTGCTCCATTGAAAACTAACACATAATGTACGTGTTCTGCTCCTAATGCCTCTATTTGAAAACTACAGTGACAAAATAGTCATATGGAGAGACTGCCATTTCTTCTTCTCTCCTTCCCCCTCCCCTTCCAATAGCTGTGTTTGCAGTCAGAAAATAATAAAGAGCATGTAGTAAGTGGGTAAGTAGAATGAGCTCAATTATTCCCCCTTATACTATATTTCATTTTATATGGATGTCAGAATCCTCACATAATAAGATTTTCTGACATGACAGTTTTAGTCTATCACATTATTGGTTTTTACAATGCAGTTTTGTGTATTCTGGACCATTAGAGTATGTATCCTGTGAAGTTTCAGCATTAAATTCTGGAAACATTTAGCAACTATGTCCATTATGAAAAAGCATTTTGGAAATTAATAACAATACACACTTTCATTTATCTATCTTTGAATGTCCCCAGTCAGACTTGCTAATGTTTCCATCATGGACATCTTCCTGCAAAAATGACTTAGTTATTTTCTGGAATTTTATTTATTCAAGAAATGTATCTGAGCATCTGATTATTCAGAGATGGTTGGAAGAATGCTACTATGGCCTTTCCCTGCCACTGTGAAATAAAACACCTGAGCAGACTATTTCTGTTACCTTGTGATCAGATAGAGTGTGTGTGTGGATCAGAGCTTGTCTGCTGCATTGGGGGAATTAAATGGTGTAGCATTGCCATTCAAACACTAAATTTCTTAACTGGCAAAATATTTCTCATTAGGACTTTTTCAATACTACCTTGGCATGCCTGTACCAAAGTAAACCTGTTCTTGCCAGTGTGTGAGGAAGCCATGTTCAATAACCATGGCATTATCTGTAATAAACAGCAAATTTAACTCTAGAGGTGGAAAATAGGGGGTTCTGCTCTGAGAATTTCTTCAGCCAAGACCACTGCTGGTTTTTGGCAGCAATATCCTCTGTGTGAGCAGATTATCCTGAACAGAGAATGGGGGTTTCATACTCAGGGCAGGCAATAAATGAAATGCAGCTGACCATCCTGGCTCAAACAAGCAGTGCAACCAAGTGATACACATATGCAAAGACCCTTCTCCTCCTCTAATGCTGGCTCAGTAATTACTGTTTATGTCTCTGGATGTTAAAGTTAGGTGGTTTGCAAGTTAGGGGAATTCAGAAGTTGCTGATGTGCAGAATTATAGAAAACTGGGACTGTAGGTGGTCTAGTCTGTTCCTGTTCTACAGTAAAGGAGATTTCTTTGCCTCCTGAGGTATCTTGTCCTAACCTCACAGTTAAAAATGCTGCTTAAAAGCTACTCTGAAGCTGGTTTGTGTAAACTGAGAGAGTAAATTTTTTTCTCATACTTCTGTTGGATTTGGGGAACAACTGCTCAATATTCTCTTTAAATAATAACCTCATACATATCTGAACACTATTCCAATACAAAATCTTACTCCCCTGCTCCCATCCCAGGCCATTGCTGCTAAGGGAAAACCTTTCAGTCTCTCTCCATAGTCCATTCTTTTCTATCTGTGATAATTTTTCTCAGTGCTCTCTCCAGTTTCTCTGCCTCCTTGACACCAAACACACAAAGATGTGCTCTAGCTGAGACCTTTGGGAAACTGGGAAGTGTTTTACACATATCTTTAAGGATATATGATGGCAGAGGCTCTGGCTAACACAGAAAACCATCCATCTTGATGCAACCTGTCTTGTTCACAGAAAATACTTTCTCAGAGCTAAGGGATTCACACACTTTGCTGTAAAATTCTTTCACTTTCCCCACAAGGATTAAAAAAATGTAGGTATGGCTTTTTAACTGAAAGGGACCAGAAGTAGAATCAGGGTAGGTTTTGGCCTAGAAGCAGGTATTTAGAGAGAACTAGTGAGTGTTCATCTTTTAATCTTAGTGATTTACACATTTTGTGTGTGTCTGTGGATGTACAAGGTACTCTCAGTGGGCTCAGTCCCACAAAGTGCTCAGAATTCCACTCCGATCCAATTAAACATGGGAACAGACTTAATTGCAGTTCCAGTCCAGGGAGACCATTTACTTGAGCAAGAGTAAGCAAGTGGATAAATTAGTTCTTACATCAAGGCACAGTACTCAGCACCTCATGGCATCAATCCAGCTGTTTTGTTATTGTGTTTTTACATTACTCCCCTTCAATTTATACTCTTCTGCCAAAGCTATTAAAGAGGCTGACATTTATTTTTGAGTCTGCAGTTTTCAGCACAAGTTGCTTGCCCACAGAATTTGCCTTTTAGGAGAATGAAGAGTAGTTTAGATTTCTCTTGAAGAACATGATATATTTCCAATGTGGGGTTTGCCTGTTTTAATATGTTTGTGAAAAGCAGAGTTTTTCTGGATAAACGTGGCTAATGCTCTTCAGGAGAAAGCTGATGACATTACTGTCACCTGGAAGTACTATGAATGCAAGAGAAAATGGATTAATGTGTGATACTATCTGTCCAGACTTGCTCTGAGTGCAGCCCCAGAGGAGGAGAAAAAGACTCTGTAGCCATGTAGGTGTTGTGGTCATCCTGCTGAAACGGGAAATAGGCTGATGTGCAGTGGGGGGAAGCTGGTACTTGTCCTTCTCACTTAATACGGTATCTTAGCACAGAGTATAAAGTATTCGTTTTTAAACAACAGATTACTCAAGATGGAGCAAAACCAGTAAAATCTGGTTTCCTGCTGCTTTTTCTTCCCTGTCCCGGCACCTCCCAAGCCTGGCTGTTGAGCCTTTTCACAGCACCCTGCAATCCCTCTCCTGTCCCGGCTCTCCACCCCTCCCACCCCCTCATTTCTCAGGCTCCGTCCCTGACCCGCTGCCGGGGCAGAGCCGTGTGCTGTTGGCCAGGCAGCTGCTCCTGGATAACAGGGATAACAGCTGACTCCTTGCTTTCCCCTCAGCGGGGCATTAAAGCCTGCTGCCAATTTTCACTAGGCTCGTCAGCGGTCAGTCTCTGGTGTTTAACCTCTCCACTACACATGGTGGAGTCCAAGCAGCAGCTTCTAAATAGTCTTGTGCATATACAGATGCCTTTTTTGCCCAGGTAACTGTAACAATCATGAAGTAAGACTGTAAATGGAGGTTTTCTTTGAATCAGGATAACTACTGTCTTGTTTCAGCTGCATGGACAGTTCTGTGAGCACTAGATTTTCTTTATTCCTGCATGTAAGAGTTGTGGAGATGGTTTTATTGCCTTCTTATTTTACTTCTTACCTCAGCTGTGAAGCAGACTCTCACTAGAAGCAGGTCTCAGCTGTTTGTCATACATCTCCTCTGATGTACAGAGATCATAATGCTAACTGCCATCTCCCCAGGTTATCACCACCTCATCATATTGTCCAAATCTAGCGAGATTTCTCTCTCCTGCTCCTGGCCTTAATGCTCAGAGGTGCCTGTCCTCTTCTTCTGAAGGTAGAATTTCTTCCCTGCTTCTATACTCTGATATTCAGAGTCGTTATCATTCTAATCCAAAGTACATTAGCACTTGGCTCTTCCTTCAAATATGGTCTTATCTAACACATGAGGGTTTTCCTGCAGTTCTTCAGAGAGGGCAGAAGGTAATCTCACACTATATACCAAAATCTCAGAATGTATATTGAAACTGAAAGCTGACAAGCTCATTCAAGCTGGTTTAATGCTGCCTCTCTGGCAACAAATTCTTCTTGAGGAATTTAGTTTTTCTTACTAAGAAGACTTTGCTATCTTCAAATTGTTTATATGCTAAAGCTGTTTTGTTTCTTGCTGTTCCCAGTGCTTGTTCCAGTCTCACTCAGGTTTTGATGTCGTGAGAAAGCTACAAGTATGTGGTACCAGTTTGATAAATGAGGTGAAATAACCCCCCAGATTACTGCAGTAACAAGGGATGAAACTATCCATGGCAAAAATACCTGTGCTGTTCTTTCTGGAAGTAGAAATTTGTAACCCTGGACTTTCACTTTACTCTCTACCCACTCTTAAATTTACACTGAAAATGTTACAGCCTGGAAGAAGTGAGAACTGATTCCTTTTCCAGGCTGGACAGAGGTAATTTTCTTAAACACCAGTGATCACCTTGAGAAGAGTCCATTTTGTGTGTAAGTGCCAACTGTCTGTCTGATTCTGCCCTAATACTGTGAGGCAGAGCAAAGATAAAATGAGTTTTGAGCTCAGGCTCTTCACAAGTTGCAGAAATGAGTTTTTGACTAGTTTTGTAACCTGTATTTCTCCATGGCAATTTCTTTCTCAGTTTCGTGTTCAAAGGAGAGAGTCTGAATACATAATCCTTTAAAATCCCGGAAAATAAAGGTGACACAAGGCTGGATGTTTTTATTTTTCTCTTTAGTTAAGCCTAGACAGGTGGGGGTCAGTATCTTCTCCCAAGTAGCAACTGACAGGACAAGATGAAACAGCCTCAGGTTGTGCCAGAGGAGTTTTATATTGGATAGTAGGAAAAATTCTTGGCTGAAAGGGTGGTCAAACTAGAACAGGCTGTCCAGGGAAGTAGTGGAGTCGCTATCTCTGGAAGTGTTTGAAAAACATGTAGATGTGGCACTTAGGGACATGGTTTAGTGGTGGACCTGGCAGTGCTGGGTTTATTGTTGGACTTGCTGATCTCAGAGGTCTTTTCCAAAGTTAGTGATTCTATGATTCTATGAATGACACAAGATCATTTTACTTCAGGGGTGAGATGGGCACCAAAGGGCTGAACTTCCCTTTGGATTTCACTTACTCCAAGCTTCAGTTGTGAGGGATTCAACACACACCCCAGGGATAACACATTATTCCTCTTTATTTGTAGTTTCCTTCTAGTTTATTAATCTAATATTCATCCACATGTGCTCAAGTTTACAAAAGGGGAGATGCTTTGGCGTCTCTTGAAAATGAAATTAAAGCCGTATGCGTGGGTGTGAATGTGCAGCCTGTGACCAGCGTGTAACCCCAGGAGCTTCTTGTCCTCCGTGTCCAAGGGTCCCGCGCAGATGCCCTGGTGCCCCGAGCGCTTCTGGCAGGAGCCGTGACACCTGAGCAAAGAGGAGGGGCTTGTGTCTGCCAAATTACGCTGTTCCATATTGCGTGATTAAAAAATTAGCGCTCGGGTTGATGAGCAGCATCAGCCCCCCGCCGCCTCCGCCGCGCCGCCACCGGGTGGCGCTGTGGGAGCGCGGAGCCGCCGCTCCCGGTGCCGCTGCCGGCGCGGGAATGGGGAATCCAGCGGAGAATCCAGCCGGGAATCTCGCGGGGGGAGCCCGTGTGCTACCCGCGGTGCTCAGCACCTGTGGGCATCGGGGTTTGCTTTCCGTCTCCGTCTATGCCGATTTCCAGGCTCCATCTTTTTATGGTATCAGGAATTGCCTGTATTGGGCACGCTGCGGAGCTGTGAAAATGTGGTGTGTTGGTCACAGTGTTTTGAAAATAGGGGTCTCATAAAGTTTAATGGAAATCTCATGAGGTTTAATAAGAACAAGTGCAAGGTGCTGCACCTGGGGTGTGGCAACCCCCGGTATCAATCCAGGCTGCGGGATGAGCAGGTCCAGAGTATCCAGGCCGAGAAGGACTTGGGAGTGCTGGTGGATGAGGGGCTGGACATGCCCCAGCCGTGTCCCCTTGCAGCCCAGAGGTCAAGGGTGTGCTGGGCTGTATCCAAAGCACCGTGGGCAGGAGGTGAGGGGGAGATTCTTCCTCTCTGCTCTGCTCTTCTGAGACCCCACCTGCAGAGCTGCATCCAGCCCTGGCGTTCCAGGACATGGACCCATTGGAGAGAGGCTAGAGAAGGCACCAAGATGATTAGAGGGAAGGAGCACCTCTCCTACTGGGAATGGCTGAAAGAATTGGGGCTGTTTAGCCTGGAGCAGAGAAGGCTTTGGGGTAACCTAATTGTGGCCTTCCAGAGCCTGAAGGGAACTGACAAGAAAGANCTTCCAGAGCCTGAAGGGAACTGACAAGAAAGATGGAGAGAGACTGTTTACAAGGGCCTGGAGTGACAGGACAAGGGGGAATGGCTTCAGATTGACAGAGAGTAGGCTGAGATTAGATATTAGGAGGAAGTTCTGTGCTGTGAGGTTGGTAAGGCACTGGAATAGATTGTCCAGAGAAGTTGTAGGTGCCCTGTCTAGAGCAGATCCAGAGAAGGTCAATGGACCTGGGGGAAGGTCTGGACCCCAAGTCCTGTGAGGAATGACTGAGGGAGCTGGAGGTGTTCAGCATGGAGAAAAAGAGGCTTGGGTGACCTTGTCACTCTCTACAACTCCCTGAAAGGAGGTTGGAACCAGGTGGGGCTTGGGCTCTTCTCCCAGGAAACCAGCAACAGGACAAGAGGAAGTAGGCTCAAGCTGCACCAGGGGAGGTTTAGGCTGGAAATTAGGAAGAAATTCTTCACAGAAGGAGTGATTAGACATTGGAATGGGCTACTCAGGGAAGTGGTGGAGTCACCTGCAGGCTTTTAAGGAAGGACTGGATGTGGCATTCAGTGCCATGGTCTGGTTGAAACAGTGATGTCCAGTCATAGGTTGGACTTGATGGTCTCAGATGATCTAATTGATACTGTGATCCCTGAAAGAGTTCAAAGTCCGGCTGGATGGGGCTCTGAGCAACCCAGTCTAGCAGAAGGTGTCCCTGCCCATGACAGGGGGATTGGAATGAAATGATCTTTAAGGTCCTTTCCAGCCCAAACCATTCTATGATTCTATAATTTTATGATTTTGGTGCATGTTTACACACACATACTCTTTCATGGTGAAAATGGCTTTGAAAATTTCTGCATGGTCTTTCTTTGGGCTTGGCCTTTTTGCTTCTGAATCACAGAAAGGGCATGTAGTTTTTACGGAGAAGAATGTTGGTGTGGTTTTGCAAAACTCCCTTTTGACTGATTCAGGTGAAAGTATCAGCTTTTTGAGTCAGACCATATTCTTCTAAGAGGTAAAGGCTAAGCAGAACTCATGTTTTCAGGCTGAAGAAAAACTCTGACATCTGAATGCTTGCTTTATTTTTCAGCTCACGCTGCTGTTAGGCAAGTCAGGCTTTAGGAGTACTGTGCTTTGATCTTCTGATATAGCCATGTTTAAAACATTTTAATCACAAACCAGTTCAGTGTTCCAAGTGACAGCAGTTTTGTCATCTTCCTCTATTTGCAGTGAAACACATGCTACAAGTTTAGGTTATCCATCTCTCTTCAGTTCTAGGTAGAAAAGTTAAGTTTTTAAGGAAAAAAGCCTTTATTTCATGGGATCCACTTTTATACACTGGTCTCTTATATCTCTTATATCCCTCTGACCCAAGGCTGACCCTGTGCCTCCCAAGGTCCTGTCCAACCCAAGTCATCCTGTGTTCCTGTGGCTCATGTCTTCATTTGCCTCAGGTCTGCCCATTTTCTTTCTCCCATATGCAAGCTCCTTTTTTTCCTCTCACCCTTTCAATTTTCCATTAACCTCATTTAAGCAGCAGACTGAGCTCCTCTGTTAAGTTTTGTGTGAATGCACTGGAAGCTGGAAGCTGTCCTGCAACAGAAGGGCGATGCAGGGGTTCAACAAGGGGCCAAATGGAACAAGATTTTCACCAAGAGAGGAGTAATGAGGGTCAGGGAAACAGCGTTTTGGGAGCTACCTCCGTGGGAACTGAATACAGGTGCCTGACCAGATGTGCCTCTGCTGAGTCAGGACAGCTCCTGCTTTGTTCCTGGGATGGTCAGGACCTCTGATCACTGTGAGACAAGACTTGAGTCTGGGGAAAATGAGGAAAAACAAAGCTTCCAAAACTCTGGATATAGTGAGTTGTGGGCTGAAGTGATTTCCTTTAGTGTACCAATGACTTTTTATATATGTATGTTTTAAATAATGAATACAATTTTATTTATTTATGTATTTATTTTCCTCTGGCCAAAAGCACAGGGCAGGAAACTCATAGGCCAGTTATTTACTTAATCATGTTGTCTCAAAGGATAAAACTGAAAAATTAATTTAGAATTTTTAATTTACTATTTTATCCCTTTTTGAAACTGTATTTGTCTTTCCCTTTGCCTGTGTATCTTAATGATATTTTTCAGACATTTTAAGATTACAGATGAAATCCTGAAACCCTTGAAGAAATAATTTTGCTGTTGGCTCCATGGAGGCTTTTTCTACCCTGTAACAGTAGGAGGGATCCTGGTTTAACTTTGATCGGTGGTCTGTTACAGAAATAGGCTAACAAGTATTCATATTGGAAGTTTAAATCCATGGTAACTTGGCATCATCACAGCAGTAACAAATAAGTCTTGCTCTCTTTGCTGCAGTGGATTTCACCCCAGTTCAGTATAAGACTCCACCACCTCCAGAACCAGAAAAAATTCTTCCTCCTTATAATGGATTTGGTTCTGAAGAAGATTCTTTGAGCTCCTGTAGGGGTTTGGTTATCAAGCCTGCCCATAAGGATTACAGGCAGTTCCTGGTGAAAGACAGGTATTTTGTGTGAAAAATAATTTCAATTTTTAAAATTATGTATTTTTGTGAAGGAGATAATGTTATGTAGGGATGTAATTTTTTTTCAGCAAAATATACAGCTCGTTGGACTTGTAAGGGACAGGTGCATGAGGCCTGGGTTAGTGACATGGTACTCCAGTTTTCTGCAAGCTCTTCAAAATTTCTCTTTGGAGAAGGCAAATATTATGACCCTTCCATCTTCTACCTCCTTCCCTCTGCCATCTTCAGTTGGAGTTTGATGGAAATCTTAGTCCAGGCATTAGTCAGGAATTTTGTCTGATCCAGCAGACCAACACAGATTTGTTTTTCTGTTTGACTTTCTAATACTTCCTTTTTTTAAAATCTGCTGGATTTCATGCAGTTTACTGTAGCACTACTAAAGCTTTAACCCTTTACTTTCCATTGTGAAATGGTTTGTCAGGCAGCAGTTGTTGAAGCCAAAGCAAAAAAGCAAAGTCTCCTGCTAAAGATTCACCAGGAGAACCTCTGTACAAGAGGAAAGCTGTTAGAAAAGGCTTGGGAATGTATTGATTCTGCATATACAGACACTGCAAATTATTTAAGACACAATCACTTAATAAATGTCCAAATAGTAAGATCATCTGATGGACCTGAGTTTCTGGGAGATAATCCTAGTATGAATTGCTATTCAGAATTTGGTTTGAAAATATACACACCTAAATGTGTTCTTCCTTTATAAATTTTCTGGAAAGAAACTTGGGGCTTGATTTGCAACTCACCGTGAATAAAAATTAATTCCAGACCTGTGGCAGAGAAGTAATTTTCCCCTGAAAATTATTCATTTCTATCTGGCTGACTCTATCTGGTTCTGTTAATTTAAGCTGAAAATGGTTTTTGATGAAGTAGTGAATCTTATGCCATTTTCCTTCTTGGTGCAGTAATAACACAATTAATGTATGTTACAAAACTCAGCAGAAGGCATCTCTTAGGGGTGAGAACTTTTCTCATACTCTGTTTTTGGTTTCTTACCTGTTCCTTTGCATTTTTAGATATGGCATGGATAGTAACATACTGCGCTATGCGGCGAAACTCATCACGGACAGTCCTATCGACAAGGATCGGAAATTTATTATTTCCTTCTTCCTGAGGGATGACAGCATTTTAATTTTTGAATATGCAGAGAGAAACTCAGGTAAGATGTAGTAATGTCTCTAATCAGCCTCAGTTCCCCTGTTCATTTGGTTGGACTTTACTGTAAACCTTGTGGCCAGACTCAGCAGTAGCAGAAGCAGGGATGTGGATTTTTAAATGCAATGGGAATTACATCAGCAGGCCTGCTGCTTTATCTTGCATAGCTGGATGTCATAGTAATTCATGATCTTCTTCACTCAGAATTACATTGTTCATTGCATGACAGTACTTCACAAAATCCTTTGGGAACTGCAAATGTAATGCATTAGAACTTTTATTACATTTTAATTTGAAAACCTGACCTTTAAACGTTTGCTTTTGTTGTGGATAACATACAGGAATTGTACTGTAACTGATGATAAATAGGGACAGGAAATGTAAGACATCAAGAATGAAAGACTAAATCCTTTGTTTTGCAAAATTGTGTTAGGAAACCTATGCAGCATCCATTGTATAGAAGCAGCTCATGGAAGCTAAACAGCTGTGACACTTTCTAACATACTTTACCGTTAGTCATGGAGTGCTGAGCATTTAAATAGAGAAGATTGCCCTGTGCTGGAGTCTGGATTTGTGTTTTTGTACAATACTGAACTGTATTCCAAGAGCCAGGTTGACAGTGTTTAAGAGACAAAAAAATGCTTTGTTACTTCTCAGTTCCTTGACCACATTTATCCTATTGCTGGAGCATGGTCGCCAAATGTTGTCATGTTTAAATTCTTTTGGCCACTGTTGTCTGTTTTAGGCTGCCTCCAGTTGAGGATATGAAAGGTTTTGTGATTTTCAAGCATCTTTTTATTCTTCTGAAGTGTCTTGTGCACAGATGGAAGGACACAGCAGTGGGAAGGATGTCAGGAAGTCATTCTGTAATTCAGAGAGATGAGGGAGCTTTGGCTAAGCATGACCCCGTTGGAGAGATTAGTGTCTTTCTGTGAAGCCCACAAAACATCTTCAGCAACAGTTTCAGAGCAGTTAACGTCCAGAAGTGCATTTTCAGTCCGAAGAACCTCTGATGGCATCTTTGTTTGTATCCAGCTACATTATGAGTGCATAAATAGGCACCTCACCCCCAACTAAAGTACAAGCAATTCTCTGAGAAGTGTTTGGAAAAGGTGTTGAGTGCCTGTTTAGGACTTCAGTGAGCATTCCCAGTTAGTCCTGCTCCACGACAACATCAAGATTTAGCACTTGTATTGCAGCAGTGTCTTGTTATCAATATTTTACTCACTTCCTGGTATCCAGTGGCCTGTAATTTATGGAACTTCTGTTGTTGCAGCTAACTAAACACACACACCCCCTTATGTATGTATTTAATATGTAATGCTGCTGTGAGGCTCAAGAGCAGCTCCGTTGTCCACCAGTGAATTACACATTTGATTGGCATTTTTTATGTCTGGAGACATAAAGGGTGCTAAAGGTACAGCTGCACTGTTAAATTGAAGAAGTCCAGGGAACAGTCTGAATCTTGGACCCCAAGCATGTGTACTGCCTGTCCAGTCACTTCTAGTTCTCCTTTGCACCATTTCAACTAGACAAGGCCCCAGAGAGCCTTGAACACCCAGTAATAATAGATGTGACCTGAGACCCCAGATTTATCCCACAGCACCCAGAGAAGAGACAAAGTCACACACTGCAGTGCAGATGTGGTCAGCTGGTCGAGCCATCAGCAGCATGAGTGCAAGGCCAGAGATTGCTGCCTGCCTTCCTTTCATTTTGGAATGAGAATTTGTGCTGAGATTTCATCTGGGATCCTGTTGACCACTGCTGGTCAAATAAAATGTGAAACAATGAATGGGCAAATTTGCTCACTAATGGTAATAAATGCCTCAAGGCACATATGAATGGCATGTGTCTGTAAGTGGACTTTTAACTTCCCTGGGTTGTTAAAATGGATGGAGTAGCTGACTTTTAGAGGTCATAGAAAGGTGAAATGGAAGGATGTGGCTAAGAACTGGCCATTAGGGGGGTCAGTGAGAGCAGTATTCAAGAGGCAGGATGAGGAGTAGGGATGTGGTGGAGGAGGTAGAGCAGCAGTTGGAAAGAGGCCTGAGTCTGCAGACATTTCTTTGTTCCCACCTTCCTTTTCTTTCTACTTCTTTTCTCTCACTATCCCTACCTCATTTTAGTCATGTCTGAAGGAAAAGGGAATGATTTTCTTCAATGTTAAGAATGAGAAAGCTTTGCAGAGGTCAGATAAGAGTGGCTAGGGAAAAGGAATAAAGCATCCAAAATAACCTGGCCATCCCTTTTGTGCACTGGTTCAGAGGGCTATTTTTGCCTTTTTCTTTACGTGAACTGGTACAAATTGGCAAGTAATGCTTCAGATCTCAATCCTAAAATGGAAGTAATAAGTTGCTCTTAGTTTTCTCCTTTCAGTGACCTGAAGTACTTCACCCTAATATTAGTAACACTGTGAAACACTATGAAATGCACAGGGCTGGACATCTTGGAGCACTTCTTGAGATGGGGATCAAAGCATGAGAACTTTGGCTCCCCATGAAGAAGATCACAACCCCTTCTTTACTCAGTGTAAGACCCAGCCAACAGCTGTACAAACACCTGAAAACTCTGATCTGACCTTAATGGAAGAGGGTCTTTCGTGGTGGTGTTTATTTTGTGCTTTGAGCCTGGCTTTTGTAGATTTCCATCAAAACTCCCTATCAGGTTTCAGTGTAAAATCTCTAACTTAATGAGATATTTTCAGTCATTTTTCTTTATACCACTTGTAGTGTATTAACCTGTAACATTTAAAAAATCATTATGGGACAGAAGTAGGTTTCCAGTATAAGTGCACAATTGCAGGGAAATAGAGACGCAAGAGTGAATTTCCAATCTTACAAAGACATATTAGATATTAAAAACAGTTGCTAGGATTATATAACCTAAAATTTCTTATTTGTTTCTATAGCTGGGTGAAAAGGAATGTGTTAACATTAGAGTCACATTAATGATTTGAATTGTTTTTTGATTTAAGCAAGGTCTGATGATTACCATAGTGGAGGGTTTTTTTGTGTTTTATGGTGCTAATAAAGCAATTAAGACAGACATCTGCTCCAAACTCTGGTTTAATAAGTAGTTTGGGTTTCACATTCATTTATAATTTTGACTATAAAAGGCATTTGATTACACTGTTCAATAGCCTTTTATTGGACTTTCATCACTACCTGACATTAGGGCATCATTAAATGTTGCTAAAGCAAGATTTTGGCTTTTGGCTTTTGGCTTGGAAGCTCAAATATCAACAGGAAGCAAACCCCAGAGTTGTTGTAGGGCACATATCCCAGTGAAACGAAACATGTGATAGAAGGTTTTCCAGAAAGCTTGGTACATGCAATGCAGTCCTGTGGTACACCAGAAGTTAATACAGGTAAGTGAGATGTTCCTTTTAGCATCTTACCTGATCTTGAATACCTCATGCAGTTTCTAGTGGCACAAATAAAAGAATTATGCTGTGAAAAGGAACCATGTGACATAGCCACCTCACAAACAAAGAGCAGATCACAGTTAAATTGCATTGGCAGAACAATGTGTGGAAGACAGGGTCATGTCACTTCTATGGTTTTAAAAAATTTCAAAAGCCTTTTGAAAGAAGTTAGAATTACAGAATTCAGGTGCATCAGAATTCACGATCTTTGTAGGACAGTGCTCTCTTAAGTTGTGAGTTTTATTTTCCTTTTTCTGCTTTTAACAGTTTAAGGATAATTTTCTACATCTTACTTTTTGGATCTTAGGTTTCTCAAGGGCCAGTTCCAAGGCTGGTGACAGGGTTATGGGAACGATTTGAAGAGGCACATTTCTGTCCCATTTTAAAGAAAAGAGAAGCAGAGAAGGTGTTTGGCAGGCATTCAAATGAGACATGTCACAGAATGTGCACAATGTAACTGTTGCTGTGGACACTGGCAGAGACAGTCCTTTTAGCAATGAGAGGGAGGGGAAGAGAGTGTTCTGAGACAGGAAACTGGAGCACAAAACATGGTATTTAAATACAAATCATCTGGTTTGGCAAGTCTTTTTGTTGATGGCTTGGAGGTTTTTTGTGTGTGAGAGGTTTTTTTTCCAAGTAAAGCTGTAATTAATTTTCTAAAATTCTATTCCCATAGGGATACCTGGTGGGAAGTTCCTGGAAAGAGGTCGCATTAAGAAGCCTGGGCAGGAACTCTTTAAGAGTGAGCCATCTGAATACTACAAGGCTCGGGATCTGTTTGTTGGAGCCAGAGTTTGTTTCCATGGTCACAACTTTCTTTTGGTGGATGCTGATGAGTACACGTTCAACTACATGGAGAAGAATGCAAATGAGGTGAAGCAGGCTCTTGTTAATTTCTTTTATCTCTCAGGACTGTGGTTTATCCATACATTTTTCCAAATTATTTAAACTGTTTCCTCACCCAAAGCTCGCAGCCCAGTGCTCTCTGTCGAGCGATGGATTTAGGAGATGCCAGCTGGGAGTGAGTGCAAGTCTGGCCACTCTTTACTGTCCATTCTCTTTTCCTTTCTCAGAATCCACTCAGACTGCATTAGGGCTTGTGACAAGGGATATCCCTGCCTATTCTTTCTTGAGGCTGTTTATGAACCTCTTGTCCCTGAGCTGATCTAGCCCTTGCTGAACCTACAGATACTGTCAGCTTCTACAACTTTCTGTGGCACTTTCACTGCCTGCTATGAAAAACAAATACTTGATAAAAGAAATATGTTTTATCTGTTTTAAACCAGCCTCACACTAGTTTCAAGGCCAGTTCTAGTGTTCTGGGGTTTGGTGAAGATCCCCATTCACCTTGTGCACCACCTTCATAATTTTGTAAGTCTAAGACCTTCTTCCCCCCTCAGCCTGATCCTGTCCTAATCCTTCTGAGTCTCAGCCTTTTTAGTCTGTCCTTGCAAAGTAACTGTGAGATGTGGAGACTGGAACAGTGTTCAGTTCTCAAGATGTGGACACATCCGATTTAGTCTTCCTGACGAGGCTATTTTATGTCCTGATTTGATTTTTTGGGTTCATACATATTTTTCTGCCAAAATGTTTCCTTTGTAATATTAGAAATTCATATCACAGTCAGGAATTCAAGCTTATAGTGTTTATTGAGCTTTACTGTCTTTTTTTTGTTGCCTTCAGAGGGGAGAGCAACAATAAATTGTGAGCTGGGATGCCTCTGCTGATTTATACTTGAGCAGAATGGTGCGATTTTTTTGTAAATTAATGTGGATTAGCACCATCTGCCTTCTGTGGAATAACAGAAATGGTTGTGGATGAAAAATGCTGAGGCTGCTAAATGCTTAAAGCAGTAAAATACAAAGCTGAAACCTTAAAAATACAATCCAGTGTGTTTCCTTCCTGCTGGACTGCTTCTCCTCCTGGTGGAATCAAAACCAAACCTATTCTCCAGAATGCAGAGCTCATCCTTAGGTTGTAAATGTTCTTTGGAATGTTGTTTGCATTGATTGTCCTGGATCAAGTGGATGAGACTTTAGTTCTCCAGACTAAATGATTGTATAGTATCAAAATAAAATCTGCAAAATGGGAAGAGGCAACATTGAAAATACTTTATTAAAGTGAATTTTGGGAGGTTCTTTGCACAGTTAAGGTTTTAATGCAGCTGGTAGAAAAAAGGATTGATTCTCCCAATGGTAGGTGCTTCACTCACATCTTTTGACTAGAGCTCCAGAAGTTTGCCTCAGTTCATCAGAAGATCACATACTCAAATCACAACAACTTCAGCAATTACTAGAGAAGATCAGAGCTGGAAGATTGTTTAGAAGAAGGGGAAACAATTTAAAGATGACTATTTGTTAGTTGTTTCTAAAATTAGAAAACAAATAATTTTCCTTCTGAATAGACAAGAAGTTTCATTTCAGCAGAACACAACAGTGTATTTTCTGAAAACTGGTGAAAGAAATCTGTATGGAGTGGGTTTTTTATGGAAATTGCCATTTTGACCACAGTTTTTTAGGCATATGGTGGTTTTGATGAAATTTTGGTTGGTGATCATAGTGCAGGTGTGTATTAAAAATTTGTTTGATACCATCTAAAATACTTTGAAATTTCTAATTTTCTGTTTCAAAATTATACTTATTGTATTGTTTTTATGTTAAAGGGAGAGAAAAATCTGTCTTGTCAATTTGATTGCCACCTTTAATGAAAATATCTTTAAGGACCTAGCTCAAAAATTTTCAGCACTTTTAGTTTCTTTTTCAATTTGAGGCAAAAAAATATTTCTATAGAAAGGGTAGATTTGCTTGCAAAACAGAACAGGTATGTTGTGCCCGGTGCTACTGGTATTATCCAGGTTTGGGGAGAGCTGTTTCAAACAAGACATCACTGGAAGGGAATTCAACATTTCTGAACAGTCTCAATTGTTCTAACTTTGCTGTCTGCTGCAGCACAAACATGGAAAGGGATTTTACTTCCATTGAATTCAGCATAATAACCTCTGACTTAAGCAAGACAATCAAACCAAACTAGGGTGTGACTAGAAACGTCAGCAATTACATGGGCAGGGGGAAAACAGGTGAAATTATTGCCATGCTGCTCAGATACTCAATGCCTATGTAGGTGTTTGGAATATGTAGTTTAGAAAAAAAAAGATGTAAAAATAGCTGTTTTGATAATGTAGAGAAGACAGGCTCTTAAACATTCAGAACACTTTGTCCATCCTGAAATACTCTGCTCTCTAAATCCTTCTGCTCAGTCTTTTGTCCCTGTTCCTTGCTTGGTCAGCAGAAGGCTGTGTGCTTATGGCCCGAACAGTAACGTCTTGGAGAGGGGCCTGGAAAAGCTGCTGCCTCTAAAACTCTTTGATTGCTGGTCCAGCTGCTCCAAACCACTGCCTTGCAGGGCACTGCCTGCCAGGGCTGCACCTGGGGTTTTGGCATTGGCAGAAATTGTCTTCTCTAATTCTGAGAAAAACCTGCAAGCACTGATGTATTGATTAAACTTGGATCAATTTGTACTGCTCTGGCAGTGCCATAGGGACTTTAAATACCCTTTTCTAGATCGCTTTGAACTGATACAGAGCTGTAGAGACACTTCAGCATACTTGGGACTGAGGCCCAATTTTTATGTCCTGGTCCTTAATACCAGTCATACCAAATTTCAAATAATTGCTATTGGAAGAAATGGGAGAAAAGTATTTTCAGGCAGTTCATTGTGCTTTTCAGGTTAGGTAGAGCATGACAGATGTAAGGACATAGCAGATAATCATATTTGAAGTAATCCCAATTTAATGACTAAATATTTCTATGTTTTATATTAAAAATGAGTATAGCAAATACATCTTTGGTAGAGCACTAACACAACAATCTGAATATAGATGAAAAGCCTTAGTACTTCAGTTCTTTTGTTTAATGTTTAATCTGAGTTCAAATTTATTTTAATGGTCTATTTAGGAAGAAATAAGCATTTAAGCATTTTTATATACAACAGGTAAAATTGGTTCCTAAAAAATTTCCAATCTGCTAATTCTGAGTATATAAGACAATATAGTCCAAAATGAATGAGACTATCTGTGGGAACATTTCATTGGAGCCAATGGTGAAAAATTAGCTTTAATTTCGTGAAATTTATGACTTGAGAATTCAGTGAGGTGCACCAACATAAAATGAGGACCAAGTTATTAGAACTGTATTTTAAATGTTTCTACTTCTGCTTTAAAAATGCAATGTTTGAAGCAAAAGTGGATTTTCTTTTATGTAGCTGCACTAAATTTTCTGAGAATGCATGATCTGAAGGTTTTTGTTTAATTGTTTAAATTCTTGATAGGAAGCAACTTTTTTTTCCAGTAACAAGCTTCCCTCCAAACTTAGCACAGCAGTGATTTATGCATTCGAAGTGAGGAAAGGAAAAAACTAATAATAGTCTTCAGTCCAGTATTGCCCTGCACCTTGTTGGCATGCATGGTGGGTTGCAGAGTGCATTTCATGGAATGGCTTGGGTTGGAATGGCTTGGGAATGGAAGGGGCCTTAAAGATCATCTCAATCCATCTCCCCTGCCATGAGCAGGGACACTTTCTGCTAGACCAGGTTGCTCAGAGCCCTGCCCATCCTGGCCTTGGACACTTCCAGGGATGAGGCAGCCACAGCTTCTCTGGGCAGCCTGTGCCAGGGCCTCACCACCCTCACAGGAAAGAAATTCCTCTTAATATCTAATCTTACCCTACTTTCAGTTTGAAGCTGTTCCCCCTTGTCCTGTCATTCCAGAACCTTGTAAACAGTGTCTCTCCGTCTTTTTTGTCAGCTCCCTGCAGGAAGAAAGGCCGCAATTAGGTGATCCTGAAGCCTTCTCTTCTCCAGGCTGAACAATCCCAATTTTCTCAGCCTTTCCTGATAGCAGAGGTGCTGCATCCCTCTGATCATCTTAGTATCTCCTCTGGACTTGCTCCAGCAGAGCACAAGGCTGGGGCATATTCAGCCTTCACCCAGCAGCCCCCAAAGTCCTTCTCCCAGGGCTGCTCTCCATCTGTTCACCTCCCAGCCTGGACTGATACCAGGGATTGAGACCCAGGTGCAGCACCTTGCACTTGGTCTTATTAAACCTCATGAGATTCCCGTGGGCCCATTTCTCCAGCTTGGACAGATCTCTCTGGGTGGCATCCTATCCTTCAGGTCTTTATAACCCATGTCTTGCTTTCCTCTCTTAAGTTCCCCGTGTCTGATATTGGTGTTGTCCTCAACAAACTGAAGAACATGACTGAATCTCGTGCCAAAGAAATCAGAAAGACTTTTGCTACAACTGATCCTGAGCATACCAATGTGATTGGGTATGACACTTTCAGGTAAGACAGTGGATTTGGGGTTTTAATATTTAATAAAGGCACATGCCCCCAACATGTATACAGCATGACTGGGTTTTGATGCTTTCTCCACGTTAGCTGACAAGTGGCATAGATTCGTTTTGCATTTACTTGGAGATTGCATGTGAAAAAGAAAGTAAATCCACGCTCCAGGAAAAAAAAGTGATAGTTTCAAGTAAGCTGAAAAACACAACAGAAATCTATGTACTTTTTATGGAGCTGACACAGAGTGTTGTGAAGAAGGGCAAAAGTCAGCAGTAATATATATACTGAAGGATAAAGAAAAGTCCGTCCTGAGATTCAAACAATAGTTTTGAAATTCAAGTAGGAATGTTCAAGTTGCCTCCTGAAAATGGTGTTTGGGTTTTGAATCATTGGTAAAGAAGAAAGTCTTTATAGAACTAAGGTGTATTGAAATTATAGAAGTGGTAATCATGTTTGAAAAAGATTGGAAAGCAGTAGTGAGAACAATAATTAATAATTGGATAGTAATTTAAACACAGATAAAGGGAGCAGGAATCTGGATTCTGGGAATGATCCAGATATGGCAATGGGCAGATGTAGAGGTACTTGAAAGAGGAAATCGTGCTCAAATACAAGCTGATTTCAGTTTATCCCACAGCCAGAGTACTTGAGCGTATGAGCTGTATTGGGCACAGTACTGGTGAGGTTAATCATGTGAACCAGAGGAGAAAACTTCTCTTAGCAGCACTTGGTTTCCACAGAAGGAATACGCTGTGTATTTCCAAACTGTCATAATAACTAAGGCATGTAAGTAGATGAATATTGCATGGAATGTCATCTCCATAGGAATGCTAACCAAGGCAGAAATTGCTTCTGAAATTCACAAGAGAAATAGACCAGCAGAAGGTTCTTTCAGGAATTCAAAGTGAAAGCAGTGAAAAATTAAAACAAGCTGGTATTCAGGAATTAAAAATAAGTGATTAAAAGGTAGGATTTAAACTAAGAGAGGCCACAGTTTTTGGCAGCTTTTGGTCAAAATATTTCTGAACTCAGATATTTTACTCAGCAGAAGCAAGATTTTGAATTGCTAATTGCATTAAGAGGGAAGATGGTATTGTTTGAGTAAGAAGGAAGAAAACTGGAAGTTAATGTTTGTCAGGAGAACGTTTCAAGCACTTGGAAAAAGGTTTTTAAGTTATGTACAAGGAAACTATGTAAAATAAAAAATATGGTGTTAGTTCAAAATATGAAATAACCATCTGCAAAACTTTGTGCATGCAGTAAGAGCAACTCAAAGGTTTGGAAGATTTGCATGACAAAATTAGAGAAGCAACCTTTTAGAAGGGAACATTGTGCTCTTAAATGGCAGGGAAAGGTTATATTTTATCCAGAAGAGGCTCAGTTGGGTGTAAATTTAATCATGGACATAATCTGTGCAGCTGTGAACAGCTCAACTGTTTAATTTAGGGTGGTGCTATTCTGTGACGTGCAGAGAGATATATCTGGCCATGTGGTATTGAGGGGCTTGGTTTCAGCCACAAAAAATGCAGGAGCCCTCTCCATGAGTAGGAAAGCTGGGGAACCCAAGTAATCAGGGTTTTCTGGGCCTCAGTGCTCACCTGGGCCAGTCTCAACACCCACTAATGGTCCCCATCCCTGCTGGTGGGGGAAGGCCTGGGGTCTAACAGGGGATGTTCACACTGCCAGAGGAAGAATTTGCCTCTAAGGAACATTGAACATTTGTGCTCTGTAGTGATCATAGGTTTTGTTTCTGTTAATTTGTATTACATCCAGTAATCTAAAGGCTCTCTTCTTATTATTATCCATGTATCTTATTTTAGAATAAAAGAAGCATTTTTAATGACAAAAATGAGAGCACTTCTTTACATCTATGAAAATTCCAAGATATTTTTATGTGAATAGAATATTTTTTTCTTTCAGGTTCTCATTGTATACATCTCTGTTTATTTTTAATCTGCCATGACATTTGATGATTATAACTAACAACAAATGATTATTTTTAGTACAGGCAATTATCTGTATGACAGCTTCAATGATAATCCCCTTTCCTTATCTTAAATACAGCTGAGGCTTTACTGTGCTCTGAATTTGTCTGTTCAGATTTCTTCCTTTCTACCTATGTAATTTTAAATGATCTGCATGTAAAAATACACCTATAAGTATGGTGTAGTGAACAGAATTGTAATTATATGATTTATTTTAACTGCTTTCAGAACCCAAATCTTCAGTACTTCATCCGGGAAATAAATATCTGATGTACACTGAAGCTATCCCCTAAGCTATCATTAAAACTACTGAAATCTTTGTTAAAAAGAGAATTAAATAATAGCTGAAACTTAGATGCCTGTGCATCATGTGGGCCTATCCAGTTTGTTTTTTTCTCATAAGCTACAAGATTGTTTGCTGTTAGAGGACCCCACAAAGGACCATGTGGGTTTAACAAAGATGCCTATCTTCAATTCAGCTTGAGAAGCAGCTCTCTTGAGCAGTTAATTATGACTTCTTTCTGTAATAAATTCAGATTGCAATCTGTCTTATTCTTCTAGAGCAAAAAAAAAGTAAAGCAAGAGATAGCTAAGCTGTGGGAACAATTATTGCAGCTTGTTTTTTTTTTTTTGTCAGGGAGAGTTTAGATGTCGTTCTGTTTGTGAGTCTTGGGTCTCACTCATTAGTCCCTCACAATCACTAAAATATTTCTTAATTCCCAAGTGAAATAATTTTATCTGCGGGTTTTTGTGATTTGCTTGTCACTGCCTGCATTGAGAAAATAAAAGACTTTTAAAATCCTGACACTGGAAAAATCCGTGCCATGTATGGAAATCCAGTCTGTGGAAGTGTCCTGATGGCTGATGTTATCTACAGCCCCCAGCTCTGCCAGCCCAAGCACTGGAGTGCCAGGCTTATCAGGCAGCATTGTCCTCTTTGTGTGGGCAGTGGTGTTACTGCAGGCTGCAGGAAAGAGGCTCCAGCTTTGACTGGATCTCTGAATGCTGCTGCAATAAAAATAATAATATCCAGTAAGTGGAAAAATAATACTGACAAGATAATGATGATATTAGTAGATGGACCGGGTCTTGGTAATGAAGTTTATGTAATCTCAAATAAGGTTTGCTACTGTCAACAACTTGTCACTTCCTTGTATTTATTTCCCATGACTGCAAATAAAGGATCATTCTGATTAATTTAATATGAAAAAAAAAAGCAGTTAAATCAAAGTAGACACTCTACAGTATTTAACCTTTCTTAAGTAGCCGTGTAAGTTCAGTCACACTACGTGAAGTGATACCTTCATTTGAACAGGACCACACAAGCCTCTGAGAGGATGCAAGTGAAGAACTATGTTTCTTGTTAGAAGTTGACAAATTTGGAAGGGTTGTAAGTTTCTGTGCTTTCAGTTCACATGTGGATGTTAAAGAGACCCCTCGTCAGATTAATTCAACAACTTAAGTATTCTCCAGGCAGCCATTTGAGTCTTGTGTCTGAACTTTGTGCATCACTACTAATTTCTTCCATTTGTTTTTGAGGATTGGTGTTTAATCACAGTGATTCAGTATCCTCATGGGTATCACAAGCTACAACACTAATTGCACCAGCAATTATGGTGAAGTTTATTCTTAGTGCAGTTTATCCAGAAGTATTATATATAGTTAATCTAATTTTGACTGAGACACATAGGCCTGTGTTGATGCTTGCTCTTAAAAAGCCTGGTTGAATGTGAGTGCACCAGAGGCAGATGTTTGGGATCACAGAGCCAATGTAGTTACACTAATCTCGACTTGACAAGAGGCCTTGTAACAGCTGAGGGAGCTGACACTGTCCCATCAGATGGATCTCAGGAACATTTCTTCTTCTTTGGGCTGGGCTGGTTTCTCAGAGCAGCCCACAGAGGCTTGGGAGAGCACATCCCAGGCTCATCCCCACATGGGATCTGATCCTCCACGTAGAGCAGCCAAGTGTAAGCTGCTCTTGCTGCTGCCTCCTGTCTTACATTCTTGCCAGGGGAACTTGTGGTTGGGTGTAATTTTCTGTATGGCATCTCTGGTGAAACGCTTCAGTCATGGTTAGGATGTATTTTTGTATGTATGGACAACTACTGAGGAAATGTGGACATCCTTCCTCCCCAAAAATTAGTGATTTTTTACTTATTTACTTGAAATTAATTTAGGCTGTTGTTTTTGTGAACAGAAACTGGATAGTCAGTGTCACTGGTGGAGCATTTTCAGAACATGAAATTATGACTCTTGGGCGTCACTATGGCATGAGAGATGACAGTCAAACAGACCTGCACCTCCTCCTTTCAGTGGCTCAAGAAAAACTAAAGAAAAATACCTTTGAAAATTTTGATCAACTGACTACAATGTTTATGTACAACGACCGAGAAAAGTAAGTTTCCTCCCTTTATCCTAAGCTGTTATCTCAGAAGCTCTTCTTGTAAACCCACCTACTTTCTGTTAATTGCTGAGCAAATTTGTGGCCAAAGAGTATTATTCATAGTGTTAAGCCTCTCTCAGCACTTGACAGGAGACAAGAAAAGGACAACCTTTTTGTCTGTTTTAAATTTTGTGTGGACTTTTTATTGTAGATGCTGTACTGAACATTCTGTGACATGGAATGTCACAAAACACAGGATTTTAAATCAAAGAGGAGAAATAGTGATTTAAGGAGGGAAAAAAAGAAAGGATTTGGATTCTTTATGTGACATATTTGCCCTTTTTTTTCCTCTGATGTCACAGATAAAGAATCACAGAGAATCACTGAGGGTCTCAGTATAAGAAAGGCTACAATGTGACCTTCAAGTTTCTCAGCTTTGTAATAGCAAAATTTCATAAAACTTTGTTTTCTTTACCTCTATCCTGATATTCCTCACATGTTTTCCTATTCACAGAAACATTCACTTGAAGTAAACCTGGAAAATACCTAATGTATATTTTACCTCTCTCTTTCTGATGTGCAGGTGTGGATTACTGCCTTATGAGACCTGCAGGACCATTTGCAAGTCCTTTAAGCTGCCACTTGCTGATGATCTTCTAGAAACTTTACTGAGCAGGTAACTTAAGGGCAGATAGTCTGACCTGCATGCACAGGTGCAAATCAATGCTTAACATCTACTGCAGACACAAATCTTCAGCATTTCAGGAGGAGGTGCATTATCTAATACGAATCCTTTTATGATGCAGATTTTGTCCCTACTCACATGCAGGCTTTCCTATTTCCAGAATGTTTATAATCAACTGAGATGCATCCATCTTAGCAACTTCTCTTCATTTTGCCTGGCACAATAAATCATCTGGGGTTTGGCAGAATTCTATGGAGTTAATCTTTCCAGAGTCAGTTACTGATACATATCATTTTAAACGAGATTCACTTGTTTTGCTTTAGATGTTCCTGTGTATAGATGTAAGGTAAAAACAATAATCTTATGAAAGCACATTGTGTGAGTTCCAAGGAACACACCAACATGAGTACAATGAAGTGTCTTTATCGACTAGACAGCATCAGTAGTAAATAAAATGGGTTTGCTATTCCTATAAATCTCACCTGAAACATATTCTGTTGTAATTTTTGAAAAGAGAAAGGAGTCTTTGCATGGGTTTGTGCTTTTCCATGGCACTTTAGCTGTTTTGACACAAATTGCTTTACCAGCTGTACTAATGGGAATAGAAGTGAAAAGAACTTGTATTAAAGACTAGAGTTCAGAGTAAGCTGTGGTGCTTACAGCCTAATGTCTTGTTGAGTTTGGTTTTCCTGGCCAGATTTTCTGGTGATAGGTTTAAATGCATACTTACTGGTTTCTTCTTTCCCTTGTGGGAAGTCCTTAAATATTCTGTCTGTGCTTTCATACTGTGTTAAAAACAGGAACAGGTCTTGTCTTCTGTCATGTTTAGATGCTTTCAGGTAGATAAAATTCTTAATTTTGGGAGGAGTTGCAAATTAACTATCTAGGTTTAGTAAATAGTGAAAAGACCCTTGTCAGGCAGAAATGTGGAATCCATTTTAATAAAGCTTCTTTGTACTGCTGTTCATCACTTCTGACACTGAGTTATAAGCATTAGTCTTCAGGAACTTTTGAATTTTAACAGTAATCTACAACTGATATTTTAAAACTCCCACCAAGCTTCCCAACACAATTGTTGAAGGACAATTGACAACCCATATTAACCCATATGGGGGTTTTACAGATTCCACTTCTTAAGGGCTGAACTTGAATAGATGCACAACAAGGCACTGGAAATTTTCCTTTATGTACTAACTCAGTTCTGATAAGAAGCAGACAAGCCTGACACATCCTGGGCTCTAGGGATGTGTTTATTGTTTGTGAATTTATACCAGGGAAAGCTTTTGTGCCCTGACCCTCTTCTCTCCTAAGGAGTCTGAATGTAGGCACTTAAAAAGAAAAAGCCCAGTACACTATAATAAAAATTAGAGATAAGCCTATAACACAGGGAGGAGATCAAGGGCTGGATTTCACCCAGTTTTAGCAAGGTGCCCATGACAGCTGGGTGAGGTTTCAGCTGCTGTAGGTTCTTTCTGTAGGTGGTGGAAGAGGGAGTTATCTCCTCAGCCTGCATCAGAGCTGCATTTCTAAATTACCATCCATTTTCCTTAGTCTCTAAAGGGGCTGAGGCTGTGTTACAGATTTCTGTATGAGAAAGGTAAATGAGGGTGGTGTGAAGCTGGGCCTCAGAAATCAGTGTGGGAAGTGCTTCATTTGACAGAGAGCCTTGTGTAAGGCACTTCTAAGTTACAGCATCAGCTGCTCCAAAGGTGGCAGTTTAGGTGGTGTCACAGCACTGCAGGTAATGGGGAAGATTGTCACATTCTTCATAACATGTGCACTTGGCACTGCTTGGGAAATTTGTTGTTTTATGAGAGTTCAGAGTCAGGGAAAGATTTTTTTGAACTCTCTTTACTGAGACTTAATTTCCAGTATGCAAGTGGAAGAGTTGAGTTGGCTTAATGAGATTTAGCCTTTTCTTTTCCTTTCTTTCTGCTTCCTGTAGTTTTCTTCAACACTGAAGAGTCATGAAACAGGCAGGTTTATTGATAATGAAGAACAGTCTCATTCCTTGGGAGTTTGCAATTCAGTGTGGGCCAAGTTTGTCAACAGTATTCTTTCCTTGTTTCTTTTTCTTTCTTTTTTTTTAATTCATGAGGGACCATGTAGTTTTGTGTCCACTGATATTTCTGACACAAGTGGCGGTGGTGGTCCTACTCTGTGTATCTGTATTTATGAAGGAAGAAAGTAGTACAATAAAAGTTACTGGACTGGTTCCCACAAAATCAGTATATATAGCTAATGCACTAGCTGGACTCTATTCAGCTATAAAATGATGCTGGACAATGTGATCAGATAATACTTGAAGGCTGAAGCTCTGTGTTTATTCAGCTTTGCTATCTGAGATTAGGTGGCAAAGACTTTCTCCAGGACTTAATGACTCTATTTTTCCATTTTGAAAGGTAGTACTCTGAAAGTATTTATTATTTACATTTGTAAATTATACTGCAGTGATCTGTCACTTATTAAAAGCATGGGATGGGACTAGAAAGTACTGTCTAATTTTGTGGTCACCTCCAAGTGACCCAGGACTTTGTTTACCATACCCAAAGACCACTCAGTTGCCACAGAGTGCAGGAAGAATTAGCACAAAAATTGGGGTTTCATAAGATCTTTTCATATTGTCCATCTAGTGTAAATTTATGGTTTTAATTCTGGGATGTTGAAATAATAGGAGTTAGGTACCCAACAATGTGAACATTTTTCCAGTTTACCTGAGCTGGCATGTTAAAAAGTGTTCACTTTCTCCACCAGCATTTTCTCACTTACTTTTTTAATCACAGAGCAATAGAGAATTTAATCACAATGTATTAAGCAATGCAGATGGTACACAGTTGTTTCTGCCAGAAAACTACTGTAGTCATTATAAACATGTCTTTAAATTTATGCAGGCATAATGAACAATTACAGTTTGTTTAATAAATAAATTTTGCCAAAGTGCTTAAGTAATGAGTTTGGGGGTTTTTTTCTGTTATTTTTATTTACTGCAGTGCTAAATAGATGCTAACAAGGTCTTAAAAAGAAACAGTCCTTCCCTGGAGGATTTATAAACAGCTGGTAGATAAAAAAGTCGAGAGAAGAAAGAATGGATGCCAAGTTTACAAGCATTACATGTTGATTATTCTTTATTAATTTAGTTGTTAATTGTAGGCCCCTATTTTTTAAAAATGATGTTTCTAAATTTCTATTAAAAGCAGCTGTGTAGTTTTTCACCTCTCTACACTGGGTGAATCTGAAGGGTGCTTGTGTTTTTTGAGAAGGTGAATCTCCAGTCTCTCAGGTAACAGTGCCTGGTAACAGTGGGCCTCCTACATGGTCATCCAAGTTCTCAAATCACTTAAAACCAGGCCAGGCCACTCCCACTTGCTCAGTTTTTCCCAAGATTGTGGCTGGGTAATAATTTTTTTTACCTAGTTTCCTACCTGTAATTTTTTTTTTAGGGCTGCCCTTTTTCTTTCGGGAAGCAAACCCTCTTTTCCAGCTACAACAAGTGTCTGGGAGCAGAAACAGCAGTGGAAGTGATCACAAGATCTTTCTCCTGCACTCTGTCTTCTTGTTACCTTTGGTGCCTGAGACTCCCTGTGCCATTTGTGATTAAAAGGTTCTCTAGAATTCCTATTTGGATCTCTTAAGACAAATGATTCCTGTTACTCAGTTTTCTAAGGAGCTGATGGTTCCATTGGTGGTTGTTCAAGACATGAATAAATGTATTATAAATATAAATTAATAAAAATGAGATGGTAGCCATTATTATTTAATACTGACTTGTTGTGCTTGCTGGTTTGAATCCTTTCATATGAGCAGTTTGTGACAGTTTAGGTGTACACCTGTGACAATTTAGTCCCTGTAGAACTGTGTTGCACAGAGACTATCAAACAGATTGAAGAATCCCAACATTTTCTCTAAGGTTAAAGCAGCAGATGCTTCTGCTCTATTATTATCAGATTAACTTCTTAGTAAATGTTGTTTGAAACAAAGGAATTTAAAAAAACCCCAACTCTCCATGTACATTAAAATTTCACATAAATCTTCGAGGTACAGATTTCTTGATGGGAAAGAAAAAAGTGATAGTAACTAACCTTTACCCACCAAAGCATCCTCAGGAATGATCATAATGTGATTTAACCAGATTTTTCACCTATCTGGAGTATTTAATTATGAATATATTTTTAGAAGCAGAAATGTGCAATTATTTCTGTAATGATAAAGAAAATAAAAACCTCTGCAAACTGTGGTAGGGATGAAGGAGTGACTTTTATAGTTTAAAATCACATGCATTGGTGAAGTAACAGGGCAAAACTGAAGAGAAGGGTGGTTTAAAGCTGTCTCTGTTGCATCTTCTTGATAACACAAATCTAATTTCCTTTTCTGAAGAGCACTGTCTGTCTCAGCATTATTAACTCCAGCCACTGAAATGTATGACATCTCTGTCCTAATAATGCACAAATTGATAGCATCTCCTCAGTCCATCTGGATGCTCTGTGCCAAATCTCTAGTGTGTGCTTTTAGTAGATTGATACAATAAGTCCCAGCAGTAAAACATCTAAAGAGTAGATTTTTTTGTTCTTTCTGGGTTATTCTAGATTAGTATTTTAAGATGCTTTCTGTAGCTATTTAATTAGGGGATTTAGGAATCCCATTTCCCCTGCCAATGTTAAAATTTTTGGTTGTATTTAATTTGAAGGCCATGTTGTCAGCTCACTAGTGCTGTCACACCAAAGGGCTTTTCTCCTTGTAAGTGTTTTTCAAAAGCAGGAGCAATGATTTCCTCAACTTTGGTGTCTCAACAGGAAGTTTAAGTAGTTACACACCTTCACTTCTTCTTTGTTTAAAAATCTTGCTTATACAGCTCAGCATCTTGGTGGTAGAATTAATCTTTTGACTTTTCACAATCAGCAAAAGGTAACTATACAATAGTAGAAGGGAAAATATTTTGTCCTGATAGTTCTGAAATTCCAATCTGTGTGCCACTGTTTTTCCAAGAGGTATAAGCTTTTTGACTGTCTTATTTTACTAAGGCAAAACTCGTTTCTTTTCCCTATTGCCGCCTGCAAAAAAAAAAAGCCCTGAAACTAAGAACCCACTGGAAGTGGGAATGGCAATTTTCTTGTATGTTGGATATATTCCCCAAACGTAAGGCTTTATGGGAATGTTAACTTGCATGTGAACTATGGTAAAGAAGCAAGCTGTCATAGGAGGCTTTCTCATGGCAGTGTTTCAGGCTCCATTTAATTCTGGTAGCAGTAGCATTCTTTTCTGACTTTGCTTTCATCTTCAGCATAACTCACTGTACTCAACATTCCAGTTTATCGCTGCCATCTCTGTTTATGGCTCTCAGTATATTTTGTTATTATCTTTCCTGCTGACTATTAAATGAAAGGTGTGGGGGGAGGAAAGGATGAGTTGCAGTTTATTGCAGTTTATTTTTGTCATCAGATCTGTTTTTCCTCCGGTACTGTTTTCCACGTTTGCGCTGTAAATTCTCCCTTAAAGTGCCTTCATGCCTAATTTTTGTTAGAACCCTCTGCAGTGATTGAAGGGTTTTGAGGCCCATGTTTTGTGAACTGCTACTTCACTGAGGACAAGGGAAAATGATTTTCTGAAGTACTTGTTTCCTGTGCAGTAGTTTTTGTCTCACCAGATGGCAGGGCAGAATTGTTTAACCTGGTGTCTCCCGCCAAATAAGAGATACTGAGTCTTGCTGGGTGTCTGTGTCTCTCCATGGACCCCAGTGAGCCACAGACACTTCCAGGCTGTGCTTTTGTGCCCAAACTGGGTCCCTTTTGCAGGTGGGTGGTGTTGGGTGAGACAGGTGTCCTTCAGAAGCTGCCAGTGCTGTATTTATTGCAGAGCATCCCAGCTGTTCACTTCAAGCTTCAGCTTGAAGGTATCTTTCAACATTTGGCTAGTGACACTGAAAGAACAGTGGTTCCCAAGTGCCTGAGTCACCTCAGTGTTCTGCTGAATTGAGGACTTTTATTTCTGAAGCTGCTTCATCCAAATCAATGGCAGAAGAATGAAGGGGCTTATAAATCTGTTCTCATGGGGCTTATTAGTGCAGGATTTTAGAAATCTGAGGAAGGGATGGAGTGAAACAGAATTTTCCACATGTACCTATAGACCTTAGCTGGCAGCATATGTATCTTCATGCATTTACAGGACAGCCACAACTGATATAAATATATATATTTATCCATAGAAATAAAGGACAGTGCCATAAACCTGCTACCAAATGATTTTAAAATCTGGCTATTATCTGATACATTAGCGAGCTGCATGTTTGTCAATTGCAAATTGATCCCAAGGTGTGTGCAAACAGCGTTTTTGAAGGATTACTTATTTTCAGGAAATGATTGTAGAAGTCATAATAAAGCAGGTCAGTTGTGTTTCAGCACAGGTCTCTTGTTTCTGTTTCATTTCTACACATCATTTTGTTTCTTTTTCTAGACAAAGGAATCATACACTGATCATCCCTGCTCTGTGTTTGTCAAAAGCTGTGAGATTGGTGTTGGGAAAGGTTGGGCAATGCTTCCAAACTAAAGTGAAAACAGTTGAAATGAAATAAATCTTTAAAAAGTCGAATTCTACTATAAGAGAATAATAAGGTGTAAGAATATGGAAAAGAATGTAGAATGTAGGAGTTCCTGACATTTTGACTGTTTTTTCACTCCTCCCAGTGTTTGGGAATAAAGTGGTATAAAAATTATTATGATTAGTGTACTGTAGATAACATGACATAATTTTGTTAAAAATTCCCTTTAACCTTGAGTCATCTTATCGATATTCTGCTTAGGTTTGAAGATAACCAAAAGCAGGTAGACTATAGGAAGTTTGTGCATGCTCTGAACTGGAGAGAGAATCAAATCCGTGCTTTCGAGGAGGTAAAGGAGCCACCCAAGGTAAAACCAGTGTATCAATATCAATTCTCCAACTTTACCATGACTGTTTCAGCCAACACACACTACAGCATTTTTTCGTATTTGTGTATTTGTGCCTATTTTCTTCAAGTAATTATTTTTTAAATAGGTTTAATAGGGAGGTTTAGGATGAAGCAGAGAAGTCAAACAGAGATGAGGAGGTGCCTAGTAGGTATCACATCTCTGGGACATTTTATAGAAGAAGAAAGAAAAAGAGAAAGGGAAGCAGGTATATTTATCCATGGAAAATAGGCATGAATACTGCTTCCCCGACAAATGTCATTGTTACATGTCAAATGATTTGTTCATTTGCTTGAAGAAAATACTTCAAGCTCCACTGACACATATGCAGAAAAAAGCTCTGCATTTTGTATAACTCCACAGAAACCTGTACATAACACACCACATCTCTGGTAGGCGTGCGCCAAGAGGAGAACTGATGGATCAACTTTGTGTATCTCCAGCCTGCTACTTAGGGTAAATAAAAATGCAGTATCAACAAACTGCAGAGACTAATCTGATCTTGCCATCTTGTGCTGAGTGGAACATTTTAAAATAGAAGGTCCATAAGGCAATTATGCTGAATTTTAAATACTTTGTAACAGATAAATCCGAAGGCCTTCTGCCAGCACATCATTTTGCTGTTCTGGCCTGGCCAATGGATTGCACAGAATGTGTTTGATTATGCTCAGACCATTTAGAAACACAGCATTCCTTTAAATTCAAGTTCAGTTGTGGCATAGTTTAAACCAGTATTCCTCAGGCACTGTGCTCCTGACTCCTCACTCCTGCCTGACTTACCAGGACCTTGCCCTGTAGCATCTCAGACTGTTGGTGGTGTCTAACAAGGGCCCAGGGCTGCTGGTTTGCTCTGCTTTCCATGGTTGATTATTTCCACTTTGTCATTGTGAAAAATTTTTCTGTCTTGTACAGATAAAATCAAAGCCCTTCCCTGCGTTTTATACAGCAGTCCTGAGGATCATGGTGTTTATTAGGCTTTGTTCAAGGAGTATTCTTTGTTTTTATAGATTAATTCTGTGCTTAAGACATAACTCAATATTTAATATTTAATATTTTAAGAGAGGTAACTACAAAATGGAAAAAATCAGAGACAGGAAAGGTTTTAAATCTTGTTCAGCTTTAAAATTTGATTGTCATTCTGTGCATGACTTACCACGAATTAATAGCAGTATTTTGAGGCTACAGTACCTGTGTTTGACAGATAGATTTCAGCACCAGAATTGTGCTTGTTTAGCTGGCTTTCTTTTTTACTCCTTCTCTTTATCTCGTTATTTCATATGATTTTTGTTGTTGAGACATAGATGACTTGCAAGAATTTGAAGTATAAGCATTTTAATTAAGAAAATATAGCATTATTTAATTTAAAAATGTCTGCAGAAGGGCTAATGATAGAAAATATTTTTATCAAAACATTTTGCACCATTGATAAGAATGTGCTTGTAGTAATCTTTTAAGAAGATGTGCTATATAAAGACCCAGGTTTTCACAGATTTGTCTGTGGAATTGAAGCAGCTCATTCAATCTTATGTTGAGCAGCTTTTAATGATTCTTGTTTTCATTATTATATAGTAAAATATTCTCTGGATTACTAATTTCAGAGGGAAGATATCTGGAACCAGCTACCACGATCCCCCCCTGTGACTGGGATCAAATACCCTTGTCTTCTGGATGATCTGTTTGGCAAGGAAGAATAATCTCATCAGTGCAAGCCACTGATTTAAGATTAGTGCTTCAGCTCTGAAGATTACTTCGAGAGATACAGAAAAAATTTCTTGTAAAGTAAGAAAAAATCAGATATAGGTTTTATTGCATTTAATTTCTTATTCCAGCAGAGAGGTATACTTGTGTGTTTTTGGAACTCTTTCTAAATCAACAGCACTCTGTCATACTTCCACAAGCATAATTAAAACTCTACCCTCTAATCTCTGTGTCTGGTTGCATGGAGAATTTGCAAGTATTGAGAAATCTTGGAGTCAAACAGTGCAAAATCTGAGTGACCCTGCTTTGTTCTGCAAACAAACGTTGTTGGATGACCTCTTAAAACAGGGTCGGCCTGCGTTAGCACAATAATGCCATTCCATTCACGTTTCCTCCCTTGCTCTTCAGCTTATATCTGTGGTTTTGCTCCATCCCCATGGTGATGCTCAAGTGCTGTTTGTGTCAAAGTTGGTTATTTTGTGGAGGAAATGCTAGCAAGGTTTTTGCACGCTATAAAGCTGCTCTGGTATCAGAGATAATTATAGCCTTCCAAAGTGGAAGCAAATGTTTTGCAGGCACGGCATGGAAGCTGTCAGTTCTTGCTTTTTGTTCAAATGTGAACTCAGGTTAGTCCCACCCAGCTTTAGTTGGGTGGGACATGTCTGAGGAGACGGGGTTTCAGTGCAATTTCAGTGTGCAGTGTTCTTGCAGCAGAACTGTACTTGCCCTTTGAAAATTAATTGATGCCTTTCTCTTTCTTCATGCCTTTAATGGAGTTCCTGTTAGCATTTTTGTATCTTTTTAAGCTTATGCCAGCTCAAAGACATGATTAGATCTGGATTTACTTTGTGCTTTTGTGAGAGGAGTAATTACCCCTGTCTGAAGAATGGAAGAGCTGAGGTGAGGATGGAGCTGACTCATCCACACAGTTCCACTGGGGAAGGGGAAGAGATGTGAGCCAGTGGTCCTCTGCTGGTGCCTGGGGAGACTAAGAACCCTGTATTTTCTTTAATCTGAAATTACAGTTTTGGGGAGGAATTTTTTAATTTAGAAAGATGAGAATTCAATGTATCTAAATCCCCAAACTGAAGGAAAGACAACAGTAAGTTTTTGGAAACTTGGAGATCCCTCTTACAATTATGATTCTACATAGAAATACCTTCCTACACTTTTGCACGATAATGTAAATGAAATTTTTGTTCTCTTTGTACCATATGGCAAAATATGAAGCTTTTGACAGCTCTTTGCCCTTTTTGCAGTGAAAAACGTCTTGACACAAGGCATAATTATGTTGCTGCTGCTGAGGAGGGGGTAGCAATAAAATGGGCAAGGAAGTGTTTGTGTCCAGAAGCTTAAAAAGAAAGAACTGAAAAATTAAAGTGCTCCAAGTTAAAGACAAGACCATGAATTGCTTTTTGATACAAAAGACAAAAATGGTTCCTTGCATGACAAGAAATGTCTGACCACAAGGACAGTGTCAGGATCCGAAACAACAATTTGTGTTTGAAGCCAATTTGGTGGAAGCTGAATATTTTTATAACATAAAATCAGTCACCAAGACTGAGACTGATACTACATGAATGCAGTTTTTCTTGTAAATTTTTAATGTTCCCAAGACTTCAGAAGGATTTGTTTCAGCTGTGGAAATCTTGTACAGCTGAGGGTTTCCAAGAAAAGGGGACCTGAACATTGAGAACCTCCTAAGTAGCTTTTAGAAAAGACAGATTCACTTTAGTTTGTTTCCCTTTATGTGTATGAGACAAGAGAAGCTTTTTAAAAGAAAAATTTAGTTCAAGAAATATAATCTTTAATAACTTCATGTGGAACCATGTGCATAGGTCTATTCAGTCATGGTCTGATCTGGTCATGGTCAAGAGAGGGGACTGTAAACTGGAATCAGTGCTGAGAAGAGCTGGAAAGGTGACCAAGAGAATGGAAATAAGAAAGGTCACTGAAGGAGCATGACTTACTTAGTGAAATAAAAGGAAGGCTCAGATTGAATGAATTCCTTTCTCTCTGTAAATACATTGTTGCCAGGTGAGGAAAATTATCTGGTTTAGGTAAGAACACTGGTACTCTTAAGGAAAAAATGGGTATAATTTGCCATGAATAAATTAAACCTGGACAACAAAGGTGGTTTCTCACTTCTAAAACAACAAGGGTCTCAAACAGCCTTCCAAGACTGATGTACTGAGTTTTAAGGTTGAGATGGGTTCATCTGATGATGATAATTTTAGGTTTATTAATACCACTCTGAATTATTTGTCTCACTTCTGGTTTTCTCTTTTTCCCATGCATCTTGCATAACTCTGACAAACACAAAACAATCTCCTAGGAGAGGGCAGACAGGGCCTGAAAAATATTTTCATTGCTTGTCACTGTGCTCACAGTGTGTGATATGCTGTGGCCTGACGTGTTATAAACACTTTTCACCAGGTTTTCTCTCTTACAAGCCGCAGTGCTTCCAGAATGGAAAGCCCTGGCCAATGAGCAGCCCAATAATCCTCTTTGTATAATGTGACTTACAGCATATGCTGCCCAGAATATTTCAACCTCTCCTCTAATCCTGCCACCAGCTTCTTCTCTCTTTTCACATTGCTGATGAGGGGCCTGAATGAAGACAATACCACAGGGTTATGTTTCAAGATGGCAGGAGGCCACGGCTTTAAAGCACGCATGGCACAGAGGGGAAGGCAGCCCCCACAGTTGCCATTAATCTCAGCTCTGGATCTCTGCAGGGCAGCCAAGGGTATCTCCTTTCCACAAGTATCTGCTCTGTCCCAGCAGGAGCGGAGGGATTCACGTTACAGCGCCGGCTCCCCATCCCACTGCTGGGCTCTGCTGTGTGCTCAGTGTTAATGTTTGCTTCCTCAGCTTGGCATTTGGGAAGAAGAGGCTCCAAGTTCTCTGGAATAGCTGCTGCTGCTGGCAAGGAAATGGCTGCAAACAGGCTGGTTCAGAGTGACTGGGCTGTCACCCACAGTTGGGCCCCCTTGGACATGGGCGGCCACGGACGTTTGCTGTGGGCAAAACATGGATGTTCCTCACCAGGCAATATTTTCTTCATCATACAGGCAGCTACTGGATTTTTCCAGGCAGAGCCATCTGCACCAACATCAGGCAGATGTTCATCTGCATAAATGAAAGGATGAAAGTCCTCCTTCTTCATTTCCTCATGTGCTGATGCGAATTCATCCTACTTCATGGAAAATGTTTGGGCTCAGTTGGCTCCTGTGTCTGCTCTCTCTGTTTTGTCCTTTTAGCCCAGGAGACATTGCTGCCTCCCAAAGGAAAACTTGCTGTGGGAAAACTGCAGGGATCCTAATTCCACAATAACCAAAATACTGCATGTTTTCGGTCACTTGACTGCATTCAGAGAACAGCAGTCCATGTAGCATTAGCAGTAATTCACCAGGCGTGTGCTTGCTGGGCCATTCTAAGTGTTCCTGTGGTTTGAGGCATGGAACTAATAGAAGAATCTTCCAGTTTTTAATATTTTGTAGTTCAGTGACATGGAGGGAAATATTAGTTTTTCAGGCAATAGTGTCCTGTACCCTCAGTACCTTAACAATTGTGTGTTTGCTTGCAGAATTTCTTGCTCTTCAAGGTTGTTTAACCATCAAGCTGCAGTACAATGAGAAAGACATATCGGTGGCTTGTTTGTGAGGAATTTACAATATCAGGATGACGAAAGTACCACAATCTGAGCTCAGTCAGATTTTTAAAATTATTTTTATGTTTTAGAGGGCAGTATAGATAACATTTGAGAGAAAACTATCTGGAAAGAAGACTTTTTAAAGTTAGTGTTTCCTCTAAATCAATTTCTTGTAGTTTCTTTAGGGGAGTGCAGTCAGAAGCAGCTCGCCAAGAGTAGGCAATGGTCAGACAAGCCAGAGAGAGAACGTCCATGTCCCTGCCAGTTTCCAATTTAAAGTTTAAATCTAGGAAGCATAACCAAGATTAAGAAGCTAATATAGCTATAATATATTAAGGTTATGGATTGATTAAATGAACTCTTCCTCTGCACATTTCTCTGGTCATTTCTGAATCATCTGGAAATTTCTTCTGGTATGTATTACACACAAATGAACGAGCTATCCTCATCTGCCCTTCACCCCATCCATCTGTCCTCTCTGCTCTCCTCTTTCATTGGGATAGTTTCATATTTAGAACTACCAACAAAGAGAAGTAAAGGCGCTGATTCACAAAGTTACCGGAAATCTGATGCAGATCCCTGGCAAGCAGGATAGTGGGATGATCTGTAACAGAACAAAATTCACTGTATCACCTAACAGTACTTGAGAGAGCTCCCACTTCCAAAACAAATCTGTCAGGATGGCATTGCCCTGGAAGACAAGAGGAACACCCTTTGCAGAGCTGCCATGCAGCAAGTGGGACAAGGCCACCTCCAAATTAGAATGTCTCTGGGTGATACCCATGTTCCCTGCTCTCAGATGTCGGAAGCGCAGGTGTCTGCACATGCACTTGCCCTCTGGATCCCTTACTGCTGATGGGAGGGCGATCAGTAGCTCTAGGGAGTGACCAGCCCACATGAATATTTAGAGGAGGCCTGTTATCCCTGCCCATCCCTCTGCACTGACTGAAGGGATTGGAAACAACTGGCTGAGTGTAGATGTTTGCATTGCTGCTGGGGGAGAGGAATCCCACCCTTGGTGTCCACCAGCATTGCCAGAGGAGCCCTGAGGCCAAGCACGGTGACCTTGGCTGCTCCCCACCCCTGGGCAGGTTGTGGCTGGTGTGGGATGGGCTCAGCTGCAGCCAGCTGTGGGTAGCATGGGCTGAGCTGGGTAGACTGGGCAGAGTCCATGAGACCACAAGACCATGAGACCAGGAGTCCACGTGCACAGGATCCCTCTCATGGGATATTCTGGAGCTCAGGATGAGCAAATTCAGGGGTGTGCTTATCAGGTGGACCTGACTGTGTTTGAGCTTCACTCTGCCTGGTGGGTCTTGCTCAAACTTCACTCCAACTGGGTAAACAGGAATATCTGGGTTGACTTAAACGGAACTATGATTTCTTTTGTTAGAGGTCTCTGAGAATCTAATTTAGCAAAGTATTTAAGCGTGTGCATAAGGCTGTCCCGTTTGTTCAAAGCTACCCGAGTGTGTTCAGGCAGCTCGCTAAAATCTGGCAAACAGAGCACTGCTGGAAATGCTTTCCTAACAAAGAGGAATCCCTAATTTGAGGCATTTAAGAATTAAATCATTGTAATCACCCCCCCCCCAACCATATAAGAAGGTAGCAGTGAAAAGAGGTGATATAGAATTGTCTGGACATGTTTATAGGCTACATATTGTGTGTTGTTATTGCAGTTCTTCTACAATATAAGCTAGCAATTAGCAATTAAATTCCCATTATGGGATCATGTTGATAATTGAGATAAACTGTAAGTGTGTAACTGTTTTAAACCCTTCTTTTAACTAACCCAAATACTATAGTACTTTTATAATTTAGAGATAATATCCCCATTAGTAGAGTTTATGACTCAATAAACAGCTCCCACAAGTTCATAAAAGCCAAAACTGTAAACACCAGGACTATTAATGCAATAGAAATTCTGTGCCTCCCTCTTTTCTTGGTGGTCTGGACACAGCAAAGGGAAATGCTATTGCAGAAAAAAACCCCAACATTTATTTTGGCTATATAAATATAGATGAATTGTCTTAAAACCCATCTGGAAATTTCCTCCCCTCCCCATGTCCCAGGTGGTCTGGCAACAGTGATGCATTCTGCTTTTGTCTGCAGGCAAGGGCAGGAGCTCCCGTTGGAAATCATTTACATGAAGGGATTGCATGTAAAAGCCTGGTGGTATCCTCACTCTGCCTCTCCCTCGGGAGAAATAGGAACAAAATCTTCTCTAGAGTTGGGTTTCAGTGTACTTTTCTATTATTATTATTACATTTATTATTATTTTAAAGGAAAATCCTCATTGAAGTGCCTGGAATCCACAGTTTTTGAACCTCTCTGCTGCTGGCATTTTTTTGACAGTTAAATGAATTTTAGGGAAGTGCATCTGCCTGCCTGGACATTAATACAAGCAGAGCTTTTGTAGCTCAAGCCTCTTTCCATTTGAGGCTGGGGCTAGTGATTATTTTAACTATTTTCAACTATTTTTTTTTTTCTAAAACAACTTCATTTTGCAGCGTGGTAAGGAACTGTTCTGCTTAGCAAATCCTCGTGCAAGGAACCACCTCCATCTGGTGTCTTGCTTTGCTGCTGAAGGACATTTCTTCCTGTGTTGTTGAAATCACATTGCTGAAGTTCATCAACACGCAGGAAGTTTTTTTCTTCCTCACTCAGCATCTGAGTTCAAGTGGTTGTGAAAAGCTGGACGAACACACAGAGCCACTGCTCCTGCACTCCCTCTCCCAGGAGGTAACTCACCCTGGGGTGGAACACACGGTTTTCATCTGTTTTGCCATTGCATCAGGTCTCCTGTTCTTGCCACTTTTGTTGGGACTGTTTGTTTCCAGAGTAAGCATCTCAAGTGACTGCTGAGATTCGTGTCTGTCACCTCGCTGCTGCTGGATCCCTGACCTTTACACCTACGTGGGAGTTTGGCTTTCAGGACCCCGGGGAAGCTCACATAAGGCAGAAACTCAGACATTTTGTCCTGCAGAAGCCTGGTAAGGAGTGAGCAAATGGTCTCTCTTAGGATTCCTGACATTTCCATTTCACTGGCCTTCCCGAAGTTTCAAGTTTCCATAACAATGGTGTCAAACAGGGAGGGCACTCCATCGGGAATGTGCCTGCCCACTCCCTCTCACCCCACACGTAACACTCTCCAGTGAAGTTTCACGGCCTCGCAGCAGGTTCAGAGATGCCCCTTTTGACTCCCTGTTGGCCCCTTTTGATTCCCTGTTGGCCCCCTTTGACTCCCGGTTGTCAGGCACGTAATGAGGACAACACAAGACCCGAAGCAAATCGAATATGCGAATTAGACTCAGCATCCTAATGAAGCAAAATTCCTTTTTGAAGGCAAACAATCGTGAAGGACCTGAGCTGTCACTCCTGAGGCCTCAACAGTTTCACCATTGATTTCTGTGAAACAGGGAAACAGGGTTTCCTGTGGGAACAGGGTTTGTCTTTGATTTCCGGGAAAGGGTGATTGTTTTTCTGCGTTCCTACCCTTGCACACAAAATCCCTGACTCATCACAGGGTAGCCCACATGCTTCAGCTGCAACAGCCAGGTCCCAGGACTGGGTCAGACCCTGGCAGATCCCATCTCAAAATTCAGTATTGCAGATATTCAGGTGTGGGGTCTGTGACAGATGCACTCGTCCCCTTAACCAAACTAGTGGTGGTTTGCTGCAGGCTCCAGAGGAGGTAAAGCCTAAGCCACAACTGGGCCAAGAACTTCTCTAGTTCCAACCTGTCCTCTGAAAACCCACGAAGGAGCGGAGTTAGAAGCTTGTCCTTTGAAGTCTGCAGGTGACCATGGGTCTTGTGGGTTGCTCTGGTCCCTGTGTGCAGCCCAGGAGCAGAAGGGGGACTGTTTTCCCAAAGCAAGCCCAGCAGCTGTAGGACTGCCTCCTCACCAAGGAGAGGCTTCAGCTTTTTGATCATTCTTTTCCCTCCTGGATTGCTCCTCTCAGTGGCACAAACCTCCCCCTTTCCCTGGGTAACGCAGCAACGCTGCCATTCTTGGGGTTAAGGGCGAGTGCACAGTCTTCCTCCTGCTTCATCAGCTGAGGCTTTCAGACACTCTGTGCCTGTTGAACCCTGCCCTACAAAGCCCCTGGCCGAGCTTTTCCTGGCACATGGCACTGGTGGCACGTGGAGACATGGAAAGCACGAATGGCATGAGCATTAACACCCGGCAAGCAGGAGGAAGAGCTGCACCACTGATGTGTGGATGTTGATGAACACTTCCCTCCCCTCATAATCTTTTTATAAAATCCTACCACTGGTAGCATTTGAGGCATCTTTGGCTCAGTGTGTCAAAGGCCTCTCCTCTTGCAGGAGGTAAGCTATAAATCACAGAGCAAGATACATTTTTTTTTATTCAATACTGCTAATTTAATACATGTTAGTGATGCTGAGCATGCATCAACTAAAGAAAGCAATCTGTTGGCCATCTCCAGGGAGCATTTTCAGAATGTTTAAGGCCCAAAGGGTGGACCCCAATTTGATGGAACAGGAGGTTTTCAGCACAGGTGAGTAAAAATAATTTTCAGGATGATACAGTATAATGTTGCATTTATCTCAGGAGTAAAACTAATAAATAATATACCATTGCCAATAGATTTTAAAGTATGATTTCATAGCAGCCTTTCATCTGTGCACCTAAATATTCAAACCATTCTTGAGTGAAATGGTCCCTGTCTTTCTGAAGGGTAATAATGCAGGATTTAGCATTGAAAGTTTGCCTTGTTCTGGACTACATCAGTTAAAATGATGGTGGTAAACAAAAGAAAGATGGGTTTATTAGGATAGTAAAGGGATTGTTTCCTCTTCCCTCCTCCTGTTTGCATCACTCACTCTATCTGCTATGGGTGATGCAGTGGAGGGAAAATGGGGACCTCTGAGTCTGCCAGGAAAGCAAGGGTGGGTTGCACCAGGACATGTTGTTTCCAAGAGTCGGTTTTAGGAATGATGAGCAAGAAGGACTGGGAAAGACTGGCTGCACAGAGATGATTACAGTTGGGTGAGTAAGCCTTGGATCACCCTCTGGGAACTCACAGCCACTGCTTCAAGAAAATCAGATGGCCAAAGGTGACTCATTAGACAGTGTGTGCTGGAATTGCACTGATGTAGTGGTGGGAAGGATCGGGAATGGAAAGAGAAAGAGACAATCAACAATTATTTTAACAATACTGAAATTAATTTTTTAAAATTTTCATGAGATTGCTATGCTGCCTGAACCTCTGTTCACAGCTGTTGCTGTTCCTTATCCAGAGTAGTTTTCAACACAAGGTGAAAGCCAGTGTTATGAGCTGGGCACTGTCTGGTGTGACCAAGGAAGGCTGTGTCTCTGCCAGGCTGCACTTGCCATTCAAGTGGTAAAGATTTCAGTCTGGGTTTTTTTTCAGTTTGTGAGTGGGATGCTGTAATGTTGGCTTCGTGGCAACACTGCTGCACACAGTTGCTAGGGAAACATCTTCAAGTTCATTTTTCTTTGGGTTTTGTCATTCAACTCACAGCATTGCTGTAATTATTCTTTTAAAAGTGGGACGTCTGAGCCGTGAAGGGGTGCCAGTCACTGATGTAAGAGCTGGCATTGACCAAAGGCTCTGGCTTGAATCTCACCAAGGGTCTCAGGGTCAGCAGAGAGGTTTCTGCAGGTGCTGGAGGGGTGTGGGAAGCAAAACAGCTTCAACATGAATTTGAATAATGTGTCAAGAAACCCCTTCAATTATGCTTGCAGCAATGAGTCAAGTTCCAGCTTGTATGTGTGAGATGTTTGGCTAGACTTTGTATTTACATTTCAGTAGCCTTTTCTTCTGAGAGTGATGCCCCTTGTCTTGTTAATGAGTCTGCTAACAGTGTATTGGGGGGCTCTGTAATGAAAGGAAATATGACAGGATTTATTGACACAATGCCCGAAACTGATCAGAAAATTCTCCTCTAAAGATGAAAGGAAATGACAAGACTTTTTCAATTATTCTACTTTGAGTGTTATTCAAATCATCACTCATCGAGTGCCACAGAGGTGGTGATGGAAGTTGTAAACACAAACCTTTGAGGAAGAAGAGGCCTCTCAAAACAGGTGCATCTCCCAAACATTTGTACGTCTAAGCTCTACCTCGAAGACATAATCAGGCACAAAATCACTCATTCTTCTGCAGGGACTGAGCTGGGTACTAAATTTTCTGATGGACAATTCTAGGAATTGCTTTGTGAGCAGAGGCAAAGTAGAGATATGGAAAAACAGTTACACTTTCTTAATCATCCCTCTGCAATGCCTGTTTGTCAGCAGAGCTGTGTCCGGAGCCTCGTTGTTGCCTCTGCACAGACACAGCAGGAGTCAGGTGGTGATCCACAGGTACTGCCCTGGAAGTACATCCAACGAAAGTCAGGAAGGGGTCCTGAGCAGTGAGATGAAGCAGCACATCTGAGATCAGCACAGCAACCCAAGGCAAAATCCTGACCCTCTGAAACCCTAAACAGCTCCTTCTCCAGTGTCTTCGTCTTTTCCTTTTTCCTTTTGTGTCTGCAGCTCAGGTAATGTCTTCAGAGGCCGGATGCTCTTCCCCAGCACTTGTCAGCTGGACCAGCTGGGCTCTTCTGTGGGTTTTGTCTTCCCTGGGGGCCCAGTGTCCTGCACTGGGTGATGATTTGCAGAGAGGGGACAGACACAGGGCAGGCCCCCACATCTCCCAGGGCTGTGCAGGAGGGTGACCAACGCAGGGCCACAAGGTGCTCCTGGCAGGCTTGACCACTCCTCCTGCTCCTGTCCTTGGTATCCTGCACAACTACAGGCTGTCAAGCTAAGGGAAACTTTTTTGGAGTGAGATGGGATCCTGGGCTTTGGGAGAGAAGAATGATCCCATACCAGCTCTCTCATCCCCCTCCCCCGCTTCGATGGAAAGTTGGGTCAGTGTTGTTTTTGTTTCTGCTTCTTTCTCCCTTGCCAAAGAAATCATTGTGACTAACTCCTCATCATACGTGTTCAACAGTGTTTCTGGGATCAGGTCCCCCTCATGAAAACAAAAATAATCCCTCTTGTTTCTCCTCCCAGCTATCCCATAACATACATAAGTGTTCAAGGAGGCCAGGAATGTATTTTAATTCAGATCATTATTAATCAGTTCAGGAGCTATGAGTTTTCCTCTCTTCATTCAAAATGAATTATGGATTGGAGAAAAATATATCCATCTTACAAAGTTTTAATCCAAAGGGACACCTCTTAATTAAATTAACCAGCAAAAAGGAAATACTTGTAATAAGGGTGCAAGATAAATATTTGTAACATGCACATTCTAATTTATCACAGCCTTAAAAGAGTCCATAAGGTTTGTTTTTCTTCACTGAAATGTGATGCATTCAGATATCATTCTCATTTATAAATTAGTGTGTGTCACATGGGACACCCCTCCATGGGTTGGGGTATTGGCCTGCAAGTGATATATTGCAGCTGGGAGAGCTGGGAAGTGAAGATGAGTAGTCCTGAAACTCAGGCCCTAAATTTAACATTACCCAGAGACAAACACAGCCCTGAACTGACTCGGGGCTAGAGGCAAAACTCCACAGCCCTGATGTGTTGTTTTGTGGGATTGCACAGTGCAGTGGTGCTTCCAGTTTTGAGGGAGACAGGGGAAAGCACCTACACTTCCTCCATTAATCTGCTTTTATTTACCTGGGTGGCACCATGGTGATACTCACTGAAGCCCTGGATGGGCAAAATATTTAAGTGGGAGCTAGTAGGCAGCTAGTAGGTTGCATTAATTTCACAGGCAGTGCTCTCATATTCATAGTTGTGTTCATGATTAAATACTTAATGCCTTCACTGCTGTAGGTAATTCCTACATATTTGGGTTTATTTAGCAGTTTTCAGAGAAAAAACCCCAAACCACAACACCTGTACATATGGATTTGTTTGTACATTCATCCTCTCCAATGTCTGCATGAATGCTCACAGAGTATTTTGCACACTCACACGTGCTCGGGTGTACAGGACACGCAGACAAGTCAAATACAGACTTGCATATTTTTACCCAACGTTCTACATCTGATTACATTTTAAAAGTAAGCAAATTTCTGGTTTGCAAAACTGAGGAAACTCGGGCTGAAGGAAAATATGCTAAAATATCAATAAATATGCACAATTATTCCAGGAAATGAGCGAGCACGGGGAAAAGTCTGATTTGCAATAAAATAGACTAGAGTAGAGTAGAATAAAATAGAATAGAACAGAATAGAATAATTTTAGTTGGAAGGGACCTACAAAGATCCTCTAGTCCAACTGCCTGATGACCTCTGGGCTGACGAAAGTTAAATCATGTAGTCAAGTCCAAATGTCCCTTGGACACTGACAGGCTTGGGGTATCACCCACTGTGCCAATATATCTGAAATTTTAGAGGCAAGACTGCACTAGTGCATTTCCCAGTGTAGGAGGGCTCTAATTATGAACTCAGATCACAGCATTAATTGCAGATGCCAAACGATGTGATGATGTCTGGATGATCAGTTGGTGTCTTATGTTGTGTTTGACCCATGAGAGATTATAGGAGTGAAAATTGTCAATACAAAATTGGAGTTTACAGGAGAAAATTTTCCATTCATTTTGTGGTGGAAAAAAATGAAATTAACACTGTATTCAAGGAAAAAGGACAGCTTTCTAAATATTTTAATTGTGGATATACTTTGGCCCAGTTCGTGGAGGAAGTTGCACATTTAACAGGGAAGTTAGCACAGATAACTGAACTTGTCTGCAGGGAATATTTGTTGTCCTTTCAGTAATTAATAAAACCTCACATCTGAGCATTTTATTCCAGGTATATTAACTATAACAAGAAATAATTCAAGAACGAACCTAAGAACTGCCAACTAATGTGCTGACCTTCTAAACCAGTCAGGGTATTGGAAATTCTATCACAGATTAGAACTGGCAGACATGGATGGATCCTGTGTGCATGAGAGAGATGGTGGGAAGAAAGAAATGTTGCTTTTATTGTGGAGAGCCAGGCTTTTCAAATCCTTTGGCAGGCATTGCAGAGGTCAGTGAGGATGTGCCTCAGCAAGGCATCACTGATAAAGCACATCCAGCTTTCCAAAAATGGCACTTTGTGCCAGGAACATTGGGGAGCCAAACTGTTGATGAAAAAGGGCTCCAGTTCTCTCACGGAGCTTCTCCAGTCTAGAAAACAGTGTAGATATATGTGGCATCCTGCAATGTGTTAATCAAATGCCTGTAAGATGGGATAAGCAGCGAGTTAATTTTGGTTTTTAAGTTCAAGGAGATCCACATTTGTGGATGGTGCAGAACTCTTCAGAACTGCCAACAGCAAACAGTTGCAGGAGGATCTCACTCACGCCCAGCTGAGTGACCAGGAGATCAAAGGCCAGTAGAAAGCCAGAGCTGGGAAGAGCAAAATAATGCAACAGAGGGGAAGTGACAGAACAACCACTGCTCAGCCAGCAGCTGGCAGTCAGCACGCTGCTGCCTTTCAGAAAGGAGTTTGGATGTTGATGGGAAATTGATGGGAAATTCTCTGAAAGCGCACTTCTGATACTCAGCAATGGGAGGAAAAAATAGTCAAATTAAGTACGGGATACTACTAGGAGAGGAAGTTGTCGTATGAATCATAAGCCCAAGCCATGCCGCACTTCAACCACACTAAAATGGATATGGGAGAGGCAGAGGTAGAGAGAGAATTAAAACAAAAATAAGGAGGGCTGTGACCAAGCTTGCATGAGAGGGGTCATGAAACAGCTTATGAAAAAAGCCTGTTCAGGGAAAAAAAGCCAATTCAGTGTTTCTCGTAATGTAAGAACAAAGAGTCTCCCACGGACATGAGCAGGTTTGAAAAGAGGGTGAGGATGTGCTGATTTCATGGTGTAGCTGCCTCCTGATGGTACCTTCACAAGATTCTGCAAAGGCCAAGAGGACAGAGGGGCTCCAAATTAGACAAATTCAGAGAGGACCAGGCTGTTGGTGGCTGTCAAACACAGCAGTCCAGCTCCAGCTCAGGAAGCCCTATGACCATGGAGTGGTGAGAGCACAGCAGGGACGCCAGGAAAGGCCCCATGGCCCTGGTCCTGTTCCCTCTCTGCCGTGCTCTGCGCATCTGCTACCAGCCACGGTCAGGATCCAGGGTTGCACCAACCCTTCTTCTGACCTCGCAGAGCAGCTCTTATGTCCCTCTGTCTCACTGAGAAGTACAGATGTGCTACGCTGATTTCTAAATAAAATAAAATAAAATAAAATAGTCTAACTCTAAATAAACGGAATGTTCTCCTTGAACTTAAAAAACAAAACAAAACAACAAAAAGCCCCAAAATAAAACCAAGGCAATGTTTATACTGGGAAATGTGCGTTTTTTTCTTCCTGGATAACTCAAAAACAGCTGCAGGGGTTTTATTCAGACTCCCCCTCTCCAAAGTTCACTTTTAGGTTGAGACAAATGTTTTCAGTGCCAAAGAAGACATTTGAAGAAGACCGTAAATGAGAGAAAACAGAGTTAAGATGCAAATGGAGTTTTGCTGCAACCAAAACCAGAAATCTCATGATTTACAGTCATTTCGCTAACGTTTGCTTATCTTCAAGGAGAGAAGGGCTCCGGTTTAGCGGAAGCTGTGTTTTACCAGGAGGATAAACAATGGTCTTACTGACTAACCAGCATTTCCCAATGTTGTCTCGTGAAGATTTCAGGAAAAATCTCAGAATAATGCTCTTGATGCTAGGGCGGAGAGATTTGAAAGAGAGCATTAGACCTGATAGCACTCAAGCAGTGCTGGGACAGATCCTGTGCATGTCACAAGAACCTAAGGAAATCTGGAACTAATCTTGGTGGCAGGCCCAGTGGGGGATTTTGCCTTCAGTAAAGACAGGATTGCCCAACGCTTCCCACTATAATCTCTTGCTTATGCTTTCTCATAACATTGGCAAGCTTTAGCTCTTCAGGCTAGTATTATGTACACTGGATATCTTTCCCTAGCTTACAAGTTTGGGAAAATGTCAGTGCAAATGGAAAATTCTGAGGAGGAGGAGAGAAAGGAAGGAGAAATGGGGGTTTACAACCCACCTGCCAGCTTGTTCCTGTAAAAGTTGTCAAGTCCCTGTGGAGGTGTGGCAGTGATTTGAAACCTGAGAAAAGAGCTGGTGTCAAGGGAGAGTTTTCTTGCTGTTGCCACAAAAACTAGCTGTCATTTAGATCTGTGGTCCTCTAAAGTCCCATTTTTACATGACAAGAGATGAGCAGAAAGGCTGCCAATGCATCAGCAGAACCTGCAGTGCTCCTATCCCATTACACCATTCCTGGTTGGTGGGCACTGACCTAGAGAAGTTATCCTGAACACTGTTTTGGGGGGTAGGATGAACCATGTGTTCTTGGTTTGGCTCTTCCCCTTGCAGGTAACTGGAAGGTGATTTTATAAGAGCAACAATGGTGTGACTTCAGGCCCTGCTGCATGAGGGAGTGCTGGAACAGAATGTGCAACCTTGGCAAGGCTGGATTTCAAGGACAAGCTCCCAGCACTTCAAGAAGTCCCAGAGCTCTTCCATCTTCCAGGTGGGGTCAGCCTGGTTCTCCAGTGTCAGAGGCAAGATTGTGTGTTAGCAGGCATGGTCCTCCCCCTCTGAAGGGGAGATGAGAAATGACCAAGGGTGATAAGCACCAAAAAGCTGTTGACATGCATTCAGGACTCTGGGAGAGAACGTAGGAAATTTGCGTTTCCTGTTCTGCCAGAGACACATTTGAGGAAACAACCATAATAAATATGTGCAGAAGGTTTGAATGAAGGGTCATTATATGTTAAATTAACTGTATTGCAAGAACATTAAAGAAAACAAGAACAGGAGAAACTCTTCAATCCATGAGAGGATTTGTGTGATGCCTCAGAAAAACAGATCTTCGTGTTAGCAGGAGGCCTATCATTCTTGTGGGGTCATTGGAAGAGACCCAGGGCCTTTTGCACTCTGCATGTGCAGCGTAAAAGAGCTTTGCATTTTCTTGATCTTTCTCATTATATTATACAACCTTGAAGAAAGAAAAGCAAGCATTGAATTTGTGATTTATGGCTTGGTATTTACTTGCTGTATCCGGGTGCGAGACCTAGTCCAAGAAACAAAAAGAGACCGTGAGGCCAGAACGAAAAATACACGCTTAAGGACTAAATGTATTTTTCTTGGAGCGCACTCCCAGCGAGCTCTGCTTGGAAAGCCGACCGCCTGCTCACCCTGCCAGAGTTTCCAAGTTCAGCTTCCACGCTGAAGTTTCTCTCTCTCTCTCAATGCTCTTTGCACTTGGCTCAGCAGACCTTAACCCCCATCCTCACTGCTCCTTGTGGAGGAGATCCCTGCACCCCTCGGCTGGGCTGAGAAAACCCCTTTTTAATAAATTAACACAGTGCGATGGGATGCGGGAGCATCTGGTGCTCCCAGTCCTGATTTATTTCTGCAGCAGCACACAAAGCATTGGGTGATAAATTATTGAGAGTCAATGGGCCCTTGGAGAGCAGGGCCGTGATGAATAGTGAGCAGTTGGCATCCCACATAACCGTGGGTCCCAGAGGGCTACCTAGGGAGAGGGTAAGGGGAAAGAAAAGGCCAAAGCCTTTGAAGGATACAGCTGTTGGGAAAGTCTTCCTTTCAGTGAGAGATTACTTTTATTTTTAACGCCTTTTTCAGCAGTGGGAAGTGAGGTTAGGAATCATCTGGGGATAAACAGTAACCACTAAACCCACGTTACCTGCAGCCTGGTCTGATACAGGACAACAGTGCAGCTGAGTATTGATCTGCCTAAGTGAGTTTTTCATTAAGAACATCAGGGGCTCATTTAAAAGATGTTGCAGTTACCAGAGCTGTCTTTGGAACTTCCAAGGCAGGGAAATCCACAGTCTCTCTCACCAGCAAAGAGGCCACGATGTGCTAGTTTGGTATGGAAAACAGAATTATCTTGGAGTCAGTGTTTAAAGAGAAAGGAATAAAGGCCAGATAATGTAAACCCTTCCTGATTGCCCTGATTTTGCAGCACTTTCACAAGAAGCAGTGGAAAAACCACTGAGAAATACCTTTCCTTAATGATCCTGGAGGTTGTGGTCATGGGGAAAAATTCCCCAGGTGAGGGAATGTGGTAACTGGGATCACTGCAGGGGACTGCTGTGTGGCACTGGGGCAGGAAATCACTTCCTGTGCCTCCATCCCATCACTTGGGAGCTGGGGGCAGAAAACACACCATGGGTCGTAAAGACCAGCTGGCAAAAGGTTTGTTGTACATCAGGTTGTTAGAGCAGCCTTTTCCAAGCCCCTACATATCATGAGCTTCACTACGCCCTCCGAAGCAAAATACACCCATATCTGGCATGCAGGGGTGTGAGAGCTGAAATGAGCCGTGTGCCCAGAAGTGAGATTGATCCAGGATGAGAGCTGAAAAGGGCAGTGCACTGGACACTGACCTCCCTGCCTGACTCCAACTTTTCATGCTGGATTTCCCTTCAGTAGGGCGTGAAGGGACCTGTTCATGGACATCTGGAGCATTCTCGTGCAAGCACTTTGAAAATCTTGAGCTGCTTCTTCAGCCTGTCATGCTTTCTGAGTTATCTGTATTGTAGCTGGCAGACAGATTATATCCCACACTCACCTGGCCATTAGTGATAACTTCACTTTGTATCGAAAATTTTCATTTTAGTTGCCACAGAAGCCCTCAAATACTACATCTTCCTGGCTGCTTCTGCTTCAGACAGCTCTGCTTTCACATGCTTGATTTTGGGGGAGTTGTTCACATGTGTAACTACCACAGTGAGAGAAAAAATGGGTACAACATTTTGGTGTTTGTTTTCTCTTGTTTGCATCTGCAGCTGGTCACATGTGACAGCATGTTGGCTGATAAAATTTAGCTTTGCCTGGGCTAACTTAAGAGTCGCTGGGTCTGGTGAGGAGTCTGGAGTAGACAGACTTGTACAACTCCTCTGGAGGGCTTCACACCCCAGGCTGGAGTCTGAGCTGGCAGGGGTCAGTTCAGGCTCCCTCCGGTGTTTCAGGCTTTATCCATTTCTATTTACACCCTTAGCACTGTTTTACTGCAGCTGTCACAAGGGAGTGGCTTCTGAGTCGCTCCTAGGAAGGTGTTTATAACACAGCCATGTCAGGGCATTTTGGTGCCTGTTTAAAACCTTCCCTACTGCCTCTCACTCTCCAGCCTCCTTTCCTTCTGCCATGGCATTGGCACAGGTTGTCTGTACTGCCTTGCCTCCTTTCCCCTCCATCCTTGCTGTCAGCCTGTGTTTAAAGCTCCAGCAGAGACCAGGGTCTGAAGGGACATTACAGCCTGAGTTACTTCTGCAGGCTATTCCCTTTGCCAGCCCTCTGAATGCCCTGACTGCCTCCTGGGCTGGAGGCAGGGTGTCCACCAGGAGGGACCTACTCTGCTCATTCAGAACTTCATTTTTATCAGAGTTAAACCAGTGCTTTTCATTAGTGCACTGGATGAAAGAAAAAACACAGCACAGATATGTCATTTAGAGTATTAATTAGAATAAATTCACCACTGATGTTACCAATAGTGTCCTAGAGCATGAAAACAAAACATTTGTCCTTTTTAATGGAGCATTTTTCCCCCTCTGCTTCCCAAGTGAACAGGGGTTTATTATCATCGTTCCCACTCCTGTATTCCATATGTGACTCCAAATCAAACCCTGAGGTATTTCATCTCTTACCTTGCAGGGTCAGTTTAATGTATAGAAATCAGCCTGACTTGCATCTGCTTTGCAGATCATCACTGGCATACTTCAAAAATTGTTATAAGTCTATAACGATGCCTTTCTCCCCTCCCCCAGTGCTCCAGTAATGTCAAGATTTATTGAATCTGAAGGTCCAGTTGTGACCTTGGCTCCCACTCGCTAAATCTGAACCTCTGGGGTCCATAAATCTTCTTGTGCTGTTCAATTTATAGAAGTGAACATCTGCTTATCATACAATATCGAAGTTGCAGGTGTATTCTACCAGTAAAATAAACACATGGGTTCAGTTGCCTGGGCTGTAGGACATTAGACAGATGTTGAAGGGATGGTGATGGTTTTGCCTGTTGGGAGAGCCCTCACTGTTGGCAGAGCTGCTGGCTGGTGAGGTGGCTCTCGTGGCTCTGCATCCCTGAGAAGTGAGGAGGGCACAGCTTTTGCTCCAAAACTCAGCCTAATCCTCCTGGAGAGCAATGCCTGAGATACACACAAATCACACAAGGGAAAAACTCCTGTCTTCCTGCCTCTCCTACGTCTGGTGGGAAAGGCATTGGCCCACGTAAGGATGGTTAACTTCCTGCACAACCTGGGGAATGAGAGGCAGAGCAGTGGCTCTGTTTCTTCATTCACGTGATGAAAAATATGGTGCACAAGAGGACCCTCTCTCAGAGCGAGCACAGAGAGGGAGAGGCCTACAAACACCTGAATATGATGAGAAAGGCTGAAGAGTCCAGCTCCACAGTGTAAGCAAAGCATTGCTGACCACAAATCACTGGAAAGAGAGAAAAAAAGGAGCAGAAAGTATCCACTGTGAGTGGAAAGGAGGAAAGAGGAGGTGACCAAGCAAATCAAATTAGAGGGTGAGTGGGAAAGAGAAAGGCAGCAGAAAACCAAGGTACCTTTTTTGATCTGTAGGAGATAATAGGACACAGAATTTTTGACAAATGAAGAAGCCAGAGGACACAGCAGTTCCACTACAAAAAGAGGGAGAAGGGACACTTCACCCAGCTGCTCTGCTCTGCCTATAACTTGTACACTCCCACTGTACACAGAAGTGCCTCTCCAAGCAGTGCCTGGAGTGTAACTGAGCTCAGAGTGTTGTGGGCATACACAGAGGCTGGGACAACATTTCTGGTAGCCTTCCATCCCAACAGCTGGCAGGGACAGAGCCTTTGCCCTGTTTTGCTCAGGAGACTCTTCTAAAGGGCTTTGGCTCAGTGCAGGGTAAAGTGTCCATTGCAAGCAGGTAGTTAAAGTGCCCTTGGGCATGAAGCATTTTAAAAAGCAGGTTTGCATTTTCAGAAGTGCTCATGCTCCCTTTGTGGGAGAAAGAGCCCCTCTGCCAGAAGCTGAGCTCCCATGCTGGAGAGTGGGGCTCTCTCCTCCCTGTGAGCAGCTGCCTGGCGAGGGAACTGGCTGGAATGCAGGCAGCTCCACAGCATGGATTGGTGCTGGGTGAGGAACTGGGGGGTCCCACAGGCCATGTGGCTGTGTCAGCAGTGGGCTGGCACCCAGCTCAGTAGCCGTGTTTTGCAGGAGGACAAAGGAGGAGCAGCACTGGAATATTTCCAAGGCAGACCCTCTTCTGTCCAGGCAAATGGTTGGACACTGTCCTTCTTCCTGCTCACTCCTCTCTTGATGCTCCAGGGTGCCCACGTGGCCCTGGAGCAGCCTGTGACACTGCTGGAGATACTTTGCCCAGCTTTGCACTGAAAATTCACTAACTGGACATGAGCTGCAGTGGTGCAAGATGTATTTTCCATCACTTTTGTCCCTGTCCCTGCTGCCAGAGGTGTCCTCATCAGCCCATTGTGCACATGTTGGAGAGTGACCAGCTCAGATCGTTGTTGCCCACAAAGAAGGGCAAGAGGGCTCCTAGTTAACAATAACAAAGCACCTGAAGAAAAAATATTATGAAATATTGTAGCTCTACTTCAATAAAAACATCTATTAATATATTTCAAGACCTTCCACAGTTGTTTTCTCCTCCCTCCAGGGTAGTCTAACCCCAGCCATAATTTAGCATGAGGCATGAACATCTTCACTTATTGTACCCATAAAAGAAGAAAATTGGGAATTTGCTTAGACTGCCAGGAATCTGGAATTTGTTGATGAATGGACATTTGGCTGAACATAGTGAATTCCCAGCTAATTGAAAGCAGATAACGAAATAATGCATTTACCTTGAAAAACATAATTTTCTTAATAAATAATTGAAATGGCATTTTTCTGACAGATGAAATAAGAAAAAAATAATAAATAAATTCAGGATTAATTCCTGTCCTATATATTATAGCGTACTTCAGTCATACCTTATGAGGAGATTAAAAAACGTAAATCTTTTTTTCAGCACAGTGCCAGAGAGTGCTTTGGTCTAGAAAATGCAAGGACCATCCTGTTCAGGGGAGTGTGGTTTCAGTCATCATCAGCTTATGCTTCTGTCTCCAAATAACATACCTAGGGAGAAGAATGCAGAGGCCAGGGGGAAAAAACAACCTCAGAAAAATGTAGGGAGTATCCAGCACAATCATAGATACTTGAATTAGCATATTTGTAGGTGTTCACCCTTCTCATCTCCTTCTCATCCTTGGGGTGGGCCAGCAAACCTGTTTCATGTTGCACTGGTGGTAATCTGTGGCTAGGAATTACCCTTCAGTCAAGGAGCAATGATTTTCAGCTGAAGGGAGGTTAGTGGCTGAAAACATGTCAGCTTGAAACACTTGCAGATGATCTGATCACACCCTCCATTTTAAGGAAAAGATTAGCAAAAGATCCAAATAAAAGCATATGGGTCCAAATACCCCAATTGGGGTAGGGCTATGACTTGGAAACCCTTCTGGATCTAGAAGTAGGTTCCTCCCATATTTATGCAACAGGACAAAATTAAACTGCAGAATTGAACTCCAAAGTGTGGAGCTTAAAAAAAATGCAAAGGTGGATTTTTTTTAATAGCTTTAGTTTGACAGTAATAGTTTCTTGTCAGATTGTGGTTTGAGTGGAACACAATGTTCCCAAAGAGACACGAAACCTGACAAATTTTAATCTGCTAAACTGCAAAACTTGGCTATCCTAATTGGAAGTGTTATTAATCTGGGTTAAGTTTGGAATTATTTTTCAATGAATTTGCAGCAGGTTGTGGTTTTGGGTAAAAGCCATGGAAAAATTGGTAGTTTCACAGATTTTTAATGGGAATAAGGGGAATACCATGCTGGTTTTTCTTGAGTTGAGATTTAGAACTTTAGACTTGGTCAAATCGATGGGCTGTGAGGCCATGTGAAATAAAAAACAAGTCTTGTCAATGGAAACTTCCCCACCGAGTGCAGCAGATCCGTTCACGGAGGTGCTTCCTCTCAGATCAGTCTCGAGCTGTTAAGCACCAAGATGTGTCCAGCTTCTTCCTAAAATCCGTGGGCAAGAAGTCCTACAAGGCCAGAAAAGGAGCTGGGGAGTATGAAGAAATGGGATGAATGGTTTTGAACCTTTAGCTTCCTTGTTACTAAACATTCACTGATTTGCAAGACCTTTAAGTCCTGTTGCCTTGAAGAAATTTCTGTGTGGTTAAGACAGAATTAAAATAACAACAGCTGAAAAGCTTGGCATTGACTGAACACGGTGGTTGCGTGAGCTAAGGCATCTTGTTTTGTTTGTCTGTAAGAGCATCTGTCTGGTAAAAGCAAAGAGTAACTTTGGGAATGTTTGAGCACTCTAAGGTGTAGAAAAGGGTCTTCCCAGTTGTCTCAGTGGTGCGACAGTGTGATGATTGAAAGACTCACTTGAAGAAAGTGTCTGTCACCATTGACAATCTATTTTCTCAGACTTTTTTGGGGTTAGAATAGACCTTAGGGCCTTCTTGAATGATCTTCATTGCCATACAGCCCATGGCATCTACATCACTTTCTCCAAAGTCAGCTTTAAATTCCAAATGTCAGTGTCATAGAGTACCTTTTTTTGGTTGGGGTTTTTTTTTTTAATTTAGGGAATCCTCCAGGCTTTATTAGAAACTGATTAATAACAAGTACTGGTAGGTACTTCTGGCAGCTAATTATTCTCCCCTCTGAAGAAAAATGTCTTATTTCCATCAGAATGAATCTCTCCATCATCAGACTTTGTTAAACCTTTGTCCAGCAAGTGAAGGACTTTGGGAAAGTTCTGCTGTCTGTGCAGCCGTAACTCATTAGGATCATTCCATCCTTGAGCCTTCCTTTGGCTGTGTCACATAAATGGAGCTCTGGAGTCTATCAGAACGAGGAGTGCTTTCCTATCCTTAATCAAGTTAGTGTGTTTTTTTCTGAATCCCCTCCATATTTTTTTCTGAAAACCAAAACAACTGTAGGAGCCATCATAACAGTGTGAAACACAGCGGATACCTGCTCCATGGTGGACCCTAGTTTGCATAGCCAAAAGCTGTCTTGGCCCCTTCAGACACTGAGCTGAAGTTTGTCTGACTTTCTACCAGGATCTGGAGATCTCTACAGAATCACCAATCTACTCACTTGGAAAGTCCGGCCTCCTTTGCTCTCCCTGACTGTGCTCTGCCACAGCTAAGGAGCGAACGGGCTCTGCCCTTCACCAGTCCCTCACAGTCTGTCTGATTTGCCATCAGCAGGGAACAGTTAAACAGTGATGAGCCAAGAACCCAGCTCATGAAATTGGGCAATTCCCCAAAGACAGTTTTATCTGAGGTAAAATAGTCCAGTTGGTAAAACAGTCCAACAGTATCATTTATATCAGCTCTATCACCTTTACTGATTAAACACGTTCATGTTCCAGCATTATAAAATTATTTTGATAGGGTCTGTTTTTGATAAGCTCATGATAATTTCAATGTAATTCTATTTTCCCTCTGTAATTCTTAAGAGAGTTCCGAAATAACCATTCTATTATTTTGTTCAGATTGGTGTCAGGCTGACAAGTCTATATTTATTCACATCATCCTAGTTACTGTGTTTCAGTGCTGGCACAACTTTATCTTTTCTTCACATCTGTAACTTCTCTAGTGTTCCAAGACTTATTCAAAATCAGCAGCAGGGGTTCAGTGAATATCTTTCCCTTTTGGATGTAAATTATTCAGGAACTGCCAATTAAAAATTTCTAAGTTTAGAAAGCATTGTTATAAAAGAAAGGCTTGTTTTTCTTACATAAGATGCAGTGCATTATCTGGCTTTTTCCCAAACGGGAGTGGGAAATACTTACTCATAATTTTTACTGTTTTAGGTTCATTATTGGCAGACTTAGCCAATAAACTTTGTCCGTTTTCGAAGTAATCTGGAACATTTCTGGTGATCCCATTTGCAGCTAACACACTTTTAAAATCCTGCTGACCATAGATGTCTACATTTGTCCTCTTACCATGATGCTATAATTTACAGCCTGTAATTCATAGTCATTACCATCAACTTACTCAATTTTTTTGATTAATGACTTCTCTGGGCTTAGGTCTTTAGTATAGGTTCTCAACTGACTAGACACCAGAGAACCCCCTCCAGAATGTTTGTTCCCAGGTTGCTAGAAATCTGCAAGCAGGCCAAAACCCTTCTCACCAACAGCGCAAGTCCTCCTCAGATGGTGCTCAGCTGATCCTCCTGAAATACCTGATAAAGGTTGATTGAAACATTCCAGCCACGAGAATCTTCCTGCCAGATTTCAGCCATGGTGACCAGGTAAAACTTGTGTTTTTAAAGGGGTAAAAATCCTTCCCAATTCACTCTAGAAGCAATTGCAAGTCATTTTTTTCCTGGAGTTTCTGATTTGATGCTGAATAAATGGTTGGATCTTCTCCTACTCGTCACCCCTCTGCTCCAGTGAGCCGGGAAGGTCGGTCCCTTCCTGAGGCAGAGGCTCCTCATCTCACCACAGCCCCTGCACCAGAGAACAGAACCAGCCAAACCACAACGTCATGACAGCTGCTCTTGGTATTTTAAAATGGCCAGTGGTGATTTTGCTTATGAAATAAAGTTTCTAGCTGTTTCTCACGTAACACAGGAGACAGTCTGCCTCAGTGCGGATTGAATTATTATAATGAAGAAATCATCCTTTTGCTGCAAGTCTACCCAAGTGATAAGCAGAAACAATAGCTTCTAAAATATTGGCTGGCTCCCTCCAAAAAGTCCCCTCAGGTCTTTACAGAGACATGGAAAAATAGTCTAGTTTAGGCCAATGTTCTGCAGTAATTAGGATAAAGAAGGGAAACATGAAGTCATTCTTCTTTGAGTGTCTCATTCATCCTATTTATTAGGATTATCTGGCTGTTTTTCATGTTGATTTAATGGGAATGTATCACTTAAAATTCTCAGCTTTATTTTCTTGTTGATATTCAGTTTTGGATGAAAAACACAGAATAGTAAAACTTGAAACAAACTGGTCATATATTAGCAAAGGCCTTTTCTTCATTTTGCACATACAAAAGCTGGATAGTAGTGGTGAGGCTGAGCACAAACATCTTAAAAATTATTTTCCAGAGTAAAACCACCTGGGGGTCTTGCTCTGACCAGGTGCTTCAGGTGGAATCTACCTGAAGCAAGTAGTCACTCAAGGCCCAAATAAACCCAGGGCAGGATTCATCTCACCAGGTTTTAGGAAGCTGGAAGGAAACTTTTTTGTCATCAGCGGGGAATGACAGGTTTGTCAGGGGGCTCAGTTTTCCTTTTCTGTTACTGGTGTCCACACAGCCTTTGGTTTTAATTAATCATTGTTGTTCATTCTCAACAGCCCCAAACTCTGTGGGCAGTGCTGGTCCCCTCAACAGGACTGTCCCAGCAGCAGAGTCCTGCCCAAGCTGGGTGGGGTGGGCAGAGAGCAGATCTAAGCCAGCTCATCATTGCGCACCGAAAATGTGATCTGATCCGCTTACGTTTCAGAGTTTGAGAGACAACAATGGAATTCCCACAGCTCTTCCCTCCCAACAGTCCTGCCAGACTTGGAATGCTCTTCAGCCATTTGGGAAGGTATTAGACTTGCAAATCAATTTATTACTTTGACTTTGGCATTCTCATTAGGGCCCTGGCTGTACATCTGAACTGTTACCCCGGCTCAGTTTACCTTCTTGTAAACTTTGCTGATATGTGAAGTGTTGGATGGGTCCTTTCTAAAGCATATTGCCCTATTAAAACACATTTAAAGAGTCTTGTAAACCCTGGAGATTAACCCCGATGTTTATGGAGAGTTATAGATGCTAATTCTTGCATATTTGTCATTCCAAAGCATGGTCTGGTGGCAAACATTCTTCCTACACCACAGCATTTGCGTCAATGGGATTTGTCCATGCTCTGATTCCTTAGGACAGAGAAGAGCAGTGGTGGGAAAGTGAGGAAATGGGCATTTACCATCCTAGACTACATTAGCTGGTTAAAAAATCTGAGAGCTATCTCATAGCAGGAGACTGGGAAATAGAAGGACCATCCCCAGAGGATGGTTTTGGTTAAAAACATTGCGATAAGAGGCGGTCTTACTCTGAAGAAGAAGTAGAATTTTCTCTTTCAGTTTTTGTTAATGTTCCTGTCTTGGAGCACCTTTGTGTATGATGTCTCCTCCTTGTCTTGCCAAACACACAGAGCTGGCAGCAGCAACCCCACAAACCTTCAGCTTCCTCAGCAGCTGTGGGTGTCTTAATGTGCCCAGCACCCACCAGTTTCTTCTCTTCTGGGGGTGGAAGACTTTTAACATCTGCAAGCTTCTGTCTGGTGGTAAAATATTAGATCAAACAGCAACAGACTCAGCTGTTTAGTGCATATTGGTATAACTGCAGGGAAATATGGCCTGTATGATGATAAAAATATATATGTGTATTGGTTTTGTGTGTATTACACATATATATATACTAATAGATATATATATATGTACCTATATATACATATAAATGCATGTGTGTGCACACACACAGAGACTTTGGCACATATCTGTATGGCCAACATGAATCTGAGCAAATTCAACTTGTCTGAGTGAACACTTCACCTCTGGCTTTGGTGGCATCTTTAATGAGTAACTTTGTAGATCCTCATAAAGCTAATCCTGGCATCTTTTTTAGAGGAACAGAAAGCACATTTTGGGTGTTAAAATTTCTTTAGGAGACAGCAGATGTATCAATTATGACACTCAGAGGAGTCACAACTAGCTGAAGAATTGAAACTTTATGGAAAAACGGGCTTTTTAGGGAGAACTGAGGTTTAAAAGAGAGACCACTATGGAAGGAGACATGATGATGATGATGATGATGGGAAGGTAGCACAGCTCTGACCAAGCACTTTGTGAACAGCTGCTGTCCAGAGAGGTTGTGAGGGGTACCCACAAGGAGCTCCATTCCTGATGTTGATTATTTGTACCAAGAAAACAGGTCTGTATTGTTTTGGTAGGTTTTTTCTGCATGCCTTATTTGTTAGATAAACAGATGCCGTCAATAAGTCAACTGGCTTCATTAGCTATTTAATTTGACAGTCTTCTGGATCCCAAATTTTGGATGACTGCTGTAAGATGAGTGAAGTAGATGGAAATTAATCATCCTCAGACTGGCCAACTCAATTTTTTTTTTCTTTCTGATGGAGGATTCTTTTAAGCTCAAAGAGAAAAAGTTCTCTATGCAACTGGGAAACCAAGAGGCAATTACAGGACCATTAAAGGCAGGCAGAAAATGCAGTCCATTTTTGCTATTTGACAAAGCTGTGTTAATAATTTGTCAGCAAAAATCAATCTGATGAGTTTCATATCTTTTTTTTTTCCTTTTAAATGCATTTCTGTCAGAGCTCATTATTTTGAATGCATTCATTAATCAACAGTATTTTCTGGATACTTTTCAAAAATATTTCTTATTCTCTTGGCCTAGAGCAGGCCACGTTGAGTAGTAGATGTTTACAATGCCTTGGTTGTATGTTTCACATTTCTGCTCTCTGTCTAACGAAGTGCAGCCCAAAAATCAGGTTTCTAGTAAGCATCTCTCTTACCCAGCTATACCTGTGATGTAGCACAGAGAAAGGTGCATTCACCTGTTTAAAATAATTTGATGTGCAGCATAGATGGTAAAAAAAGACATGCTCCTTTTGGCTTTTGGAGCATGCTGGGGCTCTGGGTTTCTAGTAACAGTTAAATCTTTGGAAGCTCTTTCCCTTAATCTCTTTGCTGTGGCCGGCCTCAATAAACAGATATGTCTAAGAGAGGGCAGCCTGTGAGCAGCAATGCAAACCCCAGAACTCTTTTCTATCCGTTTATTTGGTTATACTTCACAATAATTAAGTTCTCCCGTTAACAGTTGTGTGAGCACTGCATGGAAATTTACTGATAATGCTTGAAATTCACCTCTTGCCCTTCCTCAACATCTCATTTAGGAAACTTGCCTGGTGTGGGAGCAGCTTCTGTGTCCTGCTAATCCAAGAGCACAGGTCAGAGTGAAAATGAAGCCATAACAAAAAGACAGTTTGGCCTTCGGATGAGTAAGAAATTTGAGTTTGTTATCTCAAATAGCTAAAATGCAGGGAGCCAAAATTACTTCATCTTGGAGCAGTGTGCAGTTGGATGAAGACAGCTCCTCCACGGACAGAGAAGAGGGAAGGCTCCCCTTCCCAATAATTTATTAATTTCACGCCTGACACGGGACGGGTGATAGCTTCAAATAACAAATCCAGTCATTGCGTTTCCTTATGGGAGCAGACTGCAGCAGCTGATCCTGCAGCAGGGCGTGGACCAGGGAGCTGCCTGCATTTCCCAGGGCTGTGCAGGATCCTTCCAGGCACCGCAGCTTGGGCCCTGGGGCTGCCAAAACAGAGCCAAGGGTGCGCTGAGTGTGCTGCACCCTGACTAGGTACAGCCTCCCCACCCAAAGACAGGAAAGATATTTGACTGGTAAAGGGTTCAGTAACGAAAGGCTGGCAAGTTTTGCTCGTATTCTGGGAGTCCTGGTGGCCCCCTCAGGGTTTGTGTCTTCACTGTTTCTCTCAGTAGAGTAAATTTAGACCTTTATTTTGTAACACATGTTATGTGCAGGCTCCTTATGCTCTGCCTGAGCTGGAATTCCTTCCATGGTCACTGCAGGTCTCTGTGTGGGCAAGGGTGGTTGTGGAAGTGATTGCAGCCTCACTCCCTGAACATGCCCAGAGGGAGTGGAAAAGCCTCCAGGCTGCTCTGTGGCCTTCCTCTTCCTTGGGACAAGGTGTGGGGCAGCAGGAATCAGACTTTCAGCTTTACAGAGAGAACCCAAAACTTCAGAATTTCCCAGTTGCTAACAAATGTACCCTGACTGTACCTGGTTTCTTTCTTCCTTAGTGAAGGAAAGAGATGTTGTTCGTTGGGTCTGCAATGAAGACTAATGGGGAAGACTCCAGAATACCGAGTGTCTGACAAGCTAAAGCAACTTGCAGTTTGTACAGCTGCTGCAAAACGTGGTGTGAGTGCCAGTGCAAACAGTTTGCCATAAAGCCTTGGGAGACAATGCATTCCCAATAACCAGAGGCTCCCTCTCCTCCGCTGCTAGGGAGGGAGCCTCTGGAAGGGCATTCAGCTCCATGGCAGAGGGTGGCAAGTGATGTAGGCCCTGAGAATTCTGGCTGTCCTTAACACCACCAGGGGTCAGGAAAGCCAGTTGACATTCCAGTCAGGATCACAGGCTCTTTGTGGAATCCAAGGCTGCAGCACCACCCAGGGAATAAAAGGTGGCAGCCTCCAATGAAAACAGGCCTCTCTGCCTTTCTGCTTGCGAGGGCACTGAGGCTACACCACCACCGCTGAGACAGCCACCAGCTCACTGTTTGCAAGGAAGGGCCCATGTGCATCACTTGCTGCCCTAAGCAATTGCTTGTTGCAATTAAACTGTGGCTCTTTCTCCCTCACTGGAGCTTGTGCTGCAGGGCTTTAGCTGGTTGGGCTGCAATAGGATGACTTGACTTGAGCATTTGTGCCACCTTCAGCCTGCCAGGGCTTGGGTTAGCACTGAATGGCTCAGCCGGGGCTGCCCACAGTTGTGTCCCTGCTTCAGCTCCGCACAGGAACTCAATTGGATGAGCAGGGCTGGAGTAAGTCAGCTGAGTAAGTCAGCTTGTCTGGGCTGACCCCTGGATGGTGTTTCCCTGCTTGGATGAGCACAGGGGGAGAAAGAAGGTGCAGATCATGGGAAAGTGGTGAGAACCACCCTCGATGAGCCAATTACTCAAACTTTCCCCCTTGGATTATGTCAGGTGCCTCTTTCAAAAACCTTAACTCACACTGTTAGGAGTTTAATTTTAGGTTCTTGCCTCCCACATATGGCTTTTATACTGTGGGAAGCCTTCAGACATATCACACTTAATCACTGTTTATCCTTACTCATTTTCTTGCCATGCTGGATATTTGTTTTTAATCAAGAACAACTTTTCTGTGTCATGCATTCATCCAGCTAAATGATAATGTGCAGTTCTGCTCCAGGAAAACACTATGTCTTGCTTGCATCAGTTCAAAGCAGGGCTTGCTGAGTTGGGCAACAATCTGTCTTTTTCTTCTGCCACCCTGGGGCAGCTGGCACAATTCTGAGGCAATAAAATAAATGATTTCTTAATTTTTGCCTTGTCAAAATAAATAGAACATGAATTACCCATCTCTGGCCAGCTGTGTGGCATTTTGGGGATGTAGGACTTTTCCTAGGAGAGGAGTAAGGACAGAAAGATTCCTGTTTGTGTGGCACTGTCCATCTGCTAATTAGAAAAAAACCACGTCAAGTGAAAGCTTGGCCCTTCAGAAGACAGCAAGAGCTTTGCTGCAGACTAAAACCAAGATTAAACTCACCTACTTTTAACACTAATATAGCAAATTTTGCATCCAACATTTCTGACACGTTTCTCATTGAATTTACTAGTAGCCCAAGTGGGATGTTTGGTCTGAGAGATAGTAAACTCAGAGCCACAGCCATACTCCACTGAGGAGCCAGGGCTCATACCACAGCTGATGTTGCCAAGGCAGAAGTATGTGGAAGACAAATGCAGTTATAGCTCTGTAAACCTTGGATTCAAATTGGAGGAAGACCTGGATTAAAGGAAAATACGCTTTTGAGTCCCACACAGTCATTGAAACCATGATGGAGAAAAAGGAAAATGCTTGTCCACAATATGTGTCAATACAAACGTGAGTTTGCAGGGTGTTAGAGGAAATAACCTCTATGAAAACAGCTGTGTAAAAAGATAAGGAAAAGAGGTGTATATGTATTGGCTTTTTTTTTTTTTTTTTTTTTTTTTTTTTTTTTTTTTGTTCAGCCATCACATTTTAATCTGCTTCTTTACTTCCATTGGCTGTTTCCAGGAATATGAGTTATTTGGGAATACCTGACACACACACATCACATATTTTTCATGTCAGAGTCACCAGTAGGAGATATCGTTATGTTGTTGAGCATTCATTTTTATCTGTTAGTGAAAGAGATGAGTGAATGGATCTGTGTTCCCAGCAGAGCTGCCTGGGTGGGATGGACATCCTGTACAGACACCAGCTCTTTAAAACAGCTCATCTTTCACCTTCTTTTTTGCCTGCAATGTACCCTGCAAAAAGTCCATGTTTTGTAGGCATCAAGGGTTGGGTGAGACATAACCATATCTAATTACTCTTGCACCCTTCCCCTCTCACAGCCACCTCCCTCCAGACCTCAGCATTTAACATCAGCCTTGGTCTGGTTTATAAAGGGTGTTTTTCTGTGTGGTCGAATTTCACAGCACCTTGCACCGTTTTGGGCCGTTCCTTCTCTGCTCCTGGGAGCATCAGCTTGGACACGAGTGGCCAAGAGGGCAGAGCTGGGGTGACACTGCTGTGCACAGGGGAGGACAGGGCACATGGGGGCTGCTGCTTCGCTCAGCCATAGATGCAAGGACAAGTTTTAGCTGATCTGTCTGTAACCCATGGGAGAGCAAAGCCCTGGCCTGAGGCTTTTTATCTTCTTAGGGCCCAAAGCCTTGGCACTGCCTCAGTTCTCATGTGGTTTCTGGAGCTGGCAAACCAAAAAATTGCCTCCATCTTGCATTCCTGGAAGGTGCTGCATTTGTGGGACAGCTGGGAAAGTGGTGGCATTACAAAAGCCAGAGTGACCACAGGGCAGCTCTAAGGGAAGAGGTGCCCAGTCAGATGGTTTGCTCTTCACTGGGCTAGAACTGCGCCCCTGCTGAACAGATATCACAGTGTCAATTCCATCTGTCTCTTGCTCTGGTGACAGTTTTGATTTTGGCTTCTGTCAGCCCTCACATAAGTCAGTGACTACTTCTTTATGGAAATAACCATTAAGGACTCAAACCATCTGACACTACACAGGCACGTGTAAATGACAAATAAAAAGATCTATAATATCATCAAAACTTCTAGAACGAAGATGAGATTTGATTTTTTTTGTTGGTTTTTTTTCAGACAGAGACAGAAAGCTCATCTTTAAACTTTGATCTTCTTATACTTCATTAGCTAGAGTGACTATAATCCTAGGTTAAAATAAAATATCCTTCTCGAGTCCTCATTAAGTTAGTCTTACTTTTCAGTCAGGTACTGAAGAAGCAAGACAAAGCAAAGCAGCTCATAAATCCAAAAGCTTTTCCTATCTTGCTAAAGTTTTGTGCCAGAATTTATTTTATAGAGAAATGTATGCATATGCTCTGACTGAAACACCCACAATTCGTAGAAAACACAGAGAGGCTTTGAAGGATTAAAACAGAGCATGGGATTTGCAAATAAAGATTGGATAATTAGGGTTTTTTTCAGTTCATTGACAGTACTGAAAGAATTAAACTACCATGTTTTTTCAGGTTGCCCCGAAATGAGAATATTCAAAGTGTTTTAGATGAACCAAAGAATGAAAAAAAACCAAATTGTGGCTGAACAAAATGACTTTTTGTGCCTGAAACCAAACATTACAAGTACTTAACCGAAACTGGAACTGTGTTTTCAGACATGAAAGCATAGCATTTCATCCTTAAAATATGAACATTTAATTATTTTCTTCACTTTGTCAGGGTTTTTTAGGGTCTTATTTATCTGACCAGTCCAAGGAAACACTGGACATAAATTAGAACTTATTCCTGTCAATCTGTGCCAGCATTTTCCAAGAAAAAAAAACTATAGCTGTAAACAACATTCCTCTGTCTAGCCAGAAACCATGATGTTACCTGCTTCTAATTTGGATGGCAAGTGTGATTCACCAATGACATGCAACGGTTTGGAAATTATCATAAATTCTCAGCCTTACAGCAGACCTCTAGTTTTTCATCCTCCTACAGTAATGTTGTACTGAAGACAAGACAGAAGACCCTGGTCTCTACCACCTCCTTGGCAGATGGCTTTTCCCTGAACTCCATCTCCCATGCAGTTGTGTGGATCATGGAATTTGCTAGGGCTGCCTGGCGTGAATAAGTTTGTAGACCTCAAGTGAACAAGGTCTTGAATGTTGTAATCAACCAGCATTTTTTAATGCTGGGAAATCTCCCATCTCGCAATGGGTTCTTACCTAAAATCCTATACAGGACAGATTTTACCATCCAGTCCTGAGGTTATGCAGAAAGCTTTCCAAAATGCATAATACACGTTATTTTACACACTAAAGTTTTATGTGCAGCACATATTCCAAGTTATTTTCTGTGCAAAGACCTATGGTAACATTACATTGACTTCAGCAACATTTCCTTAGACCAATGTCCATGGCTGCTGAAGAGCCAGAGCTTTCCTATCCGTGACAGCTGCCTTGCATTTGAGAGCCAGTATGGGAACAGAAGGCTCATGTAACAGAGAGTGAAGATATCTACCAACCTCACAAGTCTTTATGACATATTAATGCACATCAGGGAGGGCAGAACCTCAGTTTCTGGATATCAGGCACCAATATTGAGCAATTTTTTGCTTTGTGTTTCTTCTGTACTGCGTTCTGTGAAGTCCAAAATGTAATTTGACAAATCAAACCCACTGAGCCTGGAGCATCTGCAGAGTTTCATAACCCAGAATATGAACACAGTGGGATATTGCCAGGACTGTCAAAGCAGCTGTCCAGACTCATAATTCCTGCTGAGTTAAAGGCTGTACCTCAATCCATGGAAATGGGGACTTTGAGGGAGTTGGCATTTGCATTAATTAGAATAACCGACACGCTTGTCTGTTTTTTTCATTTGATCTCTACCTTCCATGGATACACGTGCTCAAGCTGAAGGGTATTCCTCAGACTAGGAAGCCCACAGCTTTTTGTTTCTTCATATTGTCTCTCAGGCCTATGTCCCTGGACACAGTGGAGAAGGATCTTCAAAGGGTTGCTCAAAAATCTTTTCTTTGCTGGAGACTGTGTACAACCCCAGGAAACAAACACAGGGGAGGGCTGGGAAAAGCAGCAGACACTAAAAGCACTGTCACATGCTTCTCTTCTGTTCTCTGAAAGCCTGGTTGTATACACTGCTTGCTCCCTATGGGGAAGAAGTCATGGGGGTGAGGGCAGGGAGGGTATCTTTCAGTTCCCTGAGGAAACAACTTCCCCCCTACTCTTCTCCAAGCTGGAATGGGAACCCTCCAGGAGAATCCAAAGGGATGCACAGCCCCAGAAGATGTGCTAGCAGTAAAATACAAGGCTTTGCACAGCTTAAGAAATGTAGCAGACGTGCATTAAATCATGTCCTTTGATGGGAAAGACGTTTCTACCCTGGGCGAGATCACAGTGCTGCAGATTTACTGCTTGGCTGGGGCGGGCTCATGGAAAGCCCTGAGTATTCTGGTATGAGCTGTGCTGCGGAGGTGGGGAAGGGTTACACCTGCCTAGGGCTGGACCACTGTCAGAGGGAAGTGGAACTCTAATGTGATCCAAATCTGGACTACAGAGGACAGCTACTCGGAAAATTAGTCTGAAAACAGCAAGTTGATGAAAAACCCAGAAATCAATTTAAAAAAAAAAATCCTCTTCAGTTCCAGAATCGGTCTTGAATCATTTATCACAAACCTTCTTTCACCAGGAGAGGTGTATGGGTGAGGGAAGACTGAAGGGCAGTATAAAAGCAGCCAGGGTGAAGTTTGTGAGTAAGGAAATCCCTGGACACGTTGGTCTGTACAGTGCAGCACCAGCCAAGTGATGACACCATGCTTTTATCATCATGATCTGCAAAGCAAGCAGAATTCATGGTCACCTTGTGATTTTGCAAAAAAGACCCAGGCAGAGAGGGATGCCATGTGAGGCACAGGAAAAATGAGTGAGATTTTGGTTTTCCAAAGGCAAGCAAGCCTGATTTTGGCAACTGTCAGAGACACATGCAATCTGCCCCTCACTCTCCCACACCAAAATGAGTGGTGCTTGGCAGAGACAACCCCAGACTGTGTTGCTGGGAGGAAGGCAGCCTGTCCTCACCCTCCAGACTGATGCCTGTTCATAGGAAGACAGTCCTGGACAAGAGCAATAACCTTCAGCTCAACCTCTCTCAGCTGACTGGTTCACTCTTTTTATGGAGCTAACACACCTGAAGATGTCCTCTGCTTCACATCCAGAAATTACTTGGTGTTGTCTTCTTTGTTTTTTTGTTGTTGTTTGGTTTGGGTCAGCTTTTTGGGGGTTTGGGGTTTTTTTTTTTGGGGGGGTTGTTTGTTTGTTTGTGAGGTTTTGGTTTTGTTTTGTTTGTTTGTGTGGGTGTTTGTTTTTTTTGGTTTGGGGGTTTTGGGGGGTTTTGGGTTTTTTTTGTTTGTTGGTTGGTTGGTTTGGTTTTTCATTTGTTTTTTCAGGTTTTTTTTGCAGGAGAGTATTCTTGCTGCACTCCTGCCCAGCCACCCAAGGGTGCCATGTGGCAGAAGACACACTGACAGCGGGGTCCTGTCCTTCCCACCCTGCATGCCCAAAGCCCATCCTCAGGCACTCAGCATTTCCTAAGGAAGTCATACATTGAAATGTGCAGCATGGGACTTGGTCCCCTTTGCTGCTTTCACCAGAGGGGTCAGCTCAGACCAGAGGTTTCAGGGAAGTTGGTAGCTCTGCTGGGTTTGGATCTTGGTCAAGAAGAGGGTGGGACTATGAAGCAGAGGCGTGGGAGGTCAGCAAGCCCCAGTGCATCAGCCTTGTGCCTGGCAGCCTGTTTGTTCCCAAGCATTTTGGACCAGTTCCCCACTTCTGTGCCTGATGTCTCTCACAGATCACCAGCGTAGCTGCCCCATGCCAGCAAACCCATGAATTTCCTCATTTAATATTGTTCTGTGTATTATTTATGGCAGAACCCTTTTTCTAGCCTAAACAAATTACTCCTTCATCCTTTCCCCATAAATAATACATTTCAGTCCCTCGCAGCTCCTCTTGCTCCTCTTCCCTATATATTCCCATCTGCCTAAATCCTCTGCAGAGCCTGGTGCCAAGGTCTGGGCACAGGGCTGCTCCTCAGGGTTCTTCAAAGCAGAGCAGAGTGGAGTAATTGTTTACAGCACTTGCTGGCATGTTCCAGAATGACATTTGCCTTTTTTCCAACAATATCACGTTGTCAATTCATGCTCGATCTCCACTTTTCTCTGGCCCCTAGACTGGTTTGTGCAGCAGCCCAGTCCATCTGCCCAGCTTGGCCTTCTTCTGGGTACCTGAGTTTTCCTTCCTGAATGCTGCCCTCTCTGAGTTTCACCCTGCTGATTTTAGATCCATTTTATTTTGTTTTATCAGGGCTGCTTTCAATTCCAGTTTTATCTGTGAAAGTGCTGCTCAGACGTCTCCAGCCTCATGCTGTTGAAAATCTTACTGAAGCCAAGATATACCACATCCACAGCATACCCTTACTCACCAGCTGTGACCCTGCCAGAGAAGGAAATTTGGTTGGTTTGACACAATTTGCTCTTCACAAATCCACATTGGCTGTTTTCCTTCCCTTTCTGCTCTCAGAGTCACTGATTGTCAAAAACTCAGCTGAGTATTTTTCATGGTGTTGACCTTCGGTTGGCTGCTTTATCATTGTCCGTGTGGACTTTCTCTTCCTTCCTAAAGCCAGGTGCAGTGCTTTTCCCCTTGGTTAGTGAATCCCACATCTCAAAACTCATTCCTACCTGACTTTTTGGGAGCACTCCTCCTGGGATTGCCCGGAGTGCTGGCAGTACTCAATGGGTACATGGCCAGTCCTGTAGGTAGATCAACATGCCCCTACTGACCAGCTTTGAATGAGCTATGTGTTCTAAAAAAGCAGTTTGCTGCTTTCCAAAACACTGCAAAAACGATGCCGTAGGAAGAAAGGCTACGGCAAATAAGTCAAGTCAAAAACTTGTGTGTAATTCTGTGAACTGAATTTGTCCCACAAGAGGTGGGTCTCTGTGTACAGGTCTGGGAGTGATCCCTGAGCTGACCAACAGAACCACTGTCTGTCTTGCTGCATTTTTTGAAATAGGAAGACAGCTCAAAAAGCCCCCAACAAACCCATAAAAAACCCCACAAAACAACAACAAAAAACTCGCCAACCAAAAAAGTGCAACATCCTCGCATTCACCTCTGTCCTAAAGCATTTCCTATTGGAGTTCTCCCCCGTTCTTTTGAGATTCCCTCCTGAGTTTTCTGAATTTGGGAATGACGTAACTTCCTTAATCTTAGCCTGGTCCCCCAGCCACCTAATCCTGTGCTACTTGCACCTACCCACATGACTTAAATCCCTGTGCAATACCTTCCACAGGCGCCTTCTTTAAAGATAAACATATGTTACAATAACAGTAAAATAACACGTTACTCTCGCAGCCCTTCGCACTCGTTAACACTCATCTGGATCTATGCAACCTCAGTTTTATGTCTATAGTTTTGTTTCCATAAATTTTAAATCCATACCTGGGCTGTGGGATTTAATCACAGGTAACTAATGGCTTTCTTCATGAATCTTATTGTTGGTGCACTTCAGTGTAATGCAGAGTACAAAGTGCAAGAGAAAATTTCTTTCCTGGGGACCATATGGTAAAAGAATAAAGCTCTGACTTAATGCCCTTGCTTTGCAGAGTAGCACAGTCAACAAAACCCTATTAGATCATGAGATAAATACAGGTTCCAGAGTATTGCTTTGGCCTGTTGCTGTAGTAATTTGAAATTTTGTTCTATGAGCCATATAAAAAAGGGGGTGAAGTAACACATTACTATTTAATTATTCCCAAATTTGCTGCAGTGGTACAACTCAAACCAGAATTATCTGCATTTAAAAGAAAAGTGGGATGTGGGCATTTCTAGGCCAAATTGCTCTGTGTAGGCTTTTGTCATGGAAATTATTTATTCATATTAATGGATAAGAATGGGCTTCTCCCTGGTCATTAAGCCAATGATTCAAGGTTCACAATTCCAAACCAGATGACACTGCCTATTTTTGGAGCCACATGAGTTTATAATTTCATGTGAAGAAGAAGTGCTTTAGTGGGTAGCCACAGAAGGGCACAGGGTCATGTAGTGAGCTTTCCTGAGCAGCGAGTGCCAAGGCACTGAGGCACAGTGCAGGAAGGCATGTATCATCCATAATGCATGGACTGCCCCTGAGCAGGCTCTCTGTGGTGGGGAAAGATGGTGTGAGTGCATCAGGAACAGCAGAGACAAAGGTCAGGAACCAGGGCAAGCCGGAAGGGACCAGATCAGTTGTAGGATGTGACATGGGATCAAGTGCTGACTCTTATCCAAGTTACTTCTCCATAGCTATAGCAACAGTGTGATGCTCATGTCCCTTAGCAAGACCTGACAAACTGACCAGTAATATTTTCAGCTTATGCATTTCCTTCCAAACCCATAGTAAATCACAGTGGAATCTTCTGAGACTGCTTCAGTCCCTTCCAGCTCATACAAGTTACTACAAAGTTTGTGTAATTTGAGAAGAATCGTCTTTTGCATTTTCTCTGAAGTACGTGATATTCTTTAGTGCTTCTGCATTTTAACTGCTACCTTTAAAACGGGTCAGAGGTGTCCTGCTAGGTTGTTTCTAAGGATTTTACGGGTGCTCTTTCATAATATAAAGCTGTAGTTTAGCTCAGCGTTTTGTGGTGCCAAGGCTCTGGAAGGGAAAGGAAAGTGCTTTTCAGTCTGTGGTACACAACACATTGTGCTGGTCTGTGAGGCAGCAGATGGGTGGTCTGTGGATAGATAAAAGAAGTAAGAAAATCAAAGCATGCCCTTACACATCTGACAAACAAATAAACTGGGGTGGGAGGGAAATAGGCTTAAAGTTTAGCACTTGTTTCAGTGCTAAATCGAAAACTTTTTTTGCAGTGCAAAGATCAGCTGCATTTGGCTGTAGAGGAAAAGCAAACTGGCAGCACTACACAAGCTGTCCTTGCCTTCTCTTTTGCAAAATGATATATATTTTCTGGAATGAGGAATGCTGAGCAGCACTGCTGAGCAGTATGGGACATACAGCTGCATGGAATTACGGAGGCTGCAACATCACCCTGTGAAATATGGTAAGTGTCTAAATGTCTGGGGATAGTACAATTGCTGTCGTGCCTTTGATTTGGCACCACGCTGCAAATTATTAAATAGATATCTGTCTGCTCTGGAGGTGCTGCATAAAGGCTTTTGATGCCAAACACTTTAAAAAGTGAGCTTCATCACCTTGTGCTAGACAGGAGTTGTCACTGGTGAGTTTTGGTACACTGGGCACACCCGCTGCCCCTGTGACAGTCTGCAAAAACAACCAACCCTGGAAGGGTTAAATCTTTCCAGTGCCTGGGTCCAGCCTTTCTCCAAGGAGCAACCTTTCCCCCTTCAGAAACAGGCAGCTGGCACCCTGCCCACAGCTTGTTCGTCAGAAAACGGGGTCCTTTCTTTGCTGAGGGCATGGCCCAGGAGCAGCGAGCGAGCCTGGCCTGGCACTGCCCTGCCCGGCTGGGCTGCAGAGAGGTTCTCACGGCTCTGGGGACTCACTGCTGCTGTGGTGACAGCTCCTGAGATCCACCGGATGGCATTTTTCTTTTTTCCTTTTCTTTCTTTTATTTTTTTTCCCTTGCAGTCCTCCTGGCAGGTACAAATCTTCTATTCATGTCTCGTTAAGTCCGATTTTTCACAAGGAAGGGTTTTGTCCCCTCCTGTGCACTGATCTTGACATGCATCACCCAGAATTAAAGGAGTGGAAAGACAGGGGAGCAAAAACTCTGCTCTCACCCTGAGGACTGGTCACAAAGACCTCTGCAGTCTTCTCCACAAAGCTGAATTTCATGCAAAACGGGTAAAGAGAAATCAAATGGTCTTATTTGCATCTGCAACTCGTTTGCAAAGTGCCACGTTTCAGGTGCAGCTGAAAGGTTCGGGACCAGCTTTTTAAATAATCTTCCCTGAAGCATGGCTTGGGCTGCTGGCAATATCACTGCCTCAGTGATGGGGCCAACAAATGCTCTTGTACACTCATTAGCTTTCATAAATGCAGGGCTCCACACACAGCATTCATCTGGATCCTGGCACAAAGTTTATAAATGTTCAAAAGTTGGCAGTCTAGGGGTTTTTTTTTCATAACTTGTCTGGGCAGTATTAGCTGGGAAGAGGAAGAACACGGTCCACTAAAAATCTTCACTGTTGGGCAGTTGGAACTCTGGGACAGAACTTTTTTTTGCAGATGCCACTGGCAGCATCAGTGAGAATTAAAGGGAAATCTGTACCACTTTGTGAAGCAGTAGCTTGAATACGTAGCAAGAGAAGCAATATTTAATGAAGCTATGCTTTATGAATGAGAGGAAAATATGCTCCAAAAAAATATCCTCGAAAAAAAATGTATGAATTAAATAGCTGAGAGGAGAGTTCACCTAACTCCCACCGAAGAAAACATTTGGACACCCTTAGCTCACTAGCACACCCAAGGAAGTCTTGCATGTGTTAGTGTTCTTCAGATATGACCTAATTTTTTGCTTTTAGCATGAATTCTTTGTAATGCAAGGATAGTCTCTGCACAGCCTCTGTAGGGAACCGTAACTCTATATATGATATCTGTGGGTTTAGGGAGGGCGCAGAAGCAGGCAGATGTAATTGTCCTCTGGAGAAAAGGCTCTTGAAAAGTGAAAAGTGACCCTGTAAAACTGAGATGCTCTCTAATAATTAGGAGCTGTTGGCAGGTCTAAGCATTGGACAGGGCTGGAAGCAGGTATGCATAAGCAAACATGAAAACAGATATGGAACCAGATAATATTTATTTTGCTTAATCCTTGGTAGGGGCGCATTCCTGAAAGTAACTGGAGCGCTGGGCTCACGTGCATTTCAGGAAAGCTGTTTCTGCAGCAGAGACTGTGCCAAGGAGGCTCACAGCCTCAGCATTACAGCTGGCCTGTCTCTGCATGGGAAACATGGACGTGGGAATGGGCATGGTGGGAAGAGCAACCACTGCCGTGGGTGCCACGAGGCACAGCCAGTGCAGCCAAGCTCCTGGAGGAGGGATGAGGTTCCCTATGGTACAAGGGGTGGGAGCAGGGACTTTGCCCCAGCTCTCAGAGTCACAATTTGCTTTCCATCCTGAACTTTTTTTGGTAAGATGTCTATCATCTTCTACCTGATTTGAGTGTATCTTTCATTTCTCACGGAGCACAGGCCTGTGGGCACGAGAAGCACCTGAACTCTGTTCCTTGTGGCCTAAGGAAGAAGGTGTGTGGCATATGGGTGACATGTTCTTCCCCAGCAGTATTCCTTGGACACCTCATTGCCAGGTGAAGGGCACAAGTGCACTGTGAAATCTTTCATTAGACCAGCTGAAATAAAAAAAAAACAAAACAAAAAACCACCAAAAAACTGACAGTTATGTTGATGGAGACACAGCTCTCACCTCATGGCTCAGAAACCAGCAGCAGCATCTTCCAAACAGGAAGCCAAAACACAGGTGAGAGACAACAACTCTTTGTTCAACACAGTTGTGCCAGATGACCAGTCAACTTGAGAGAGAAAGGGTGGTTACAGTCTGTGACCAGACGAGGTTTTAGCAAGAGGAGCTGATAACATGTTCATTTCTTCAGAGAAGAGCAGGGGGAAATATGTTGGCAGGCAGCCCATGTGGAATAAGCTTCATTCAGCCAGGCAGAAGGAAGATCAAAGTAGACCTCAAGTACATGGACTTTGTTGAGTCCACAACTTCTTTTTTATTTTACTCTAGCAGATTTGAGCATTTTCCTTGCCAGTGTTGCCTTTTGGAGTTGTATCAGAAGTCACTTTTCAGGATGGTCCTTTGAGAGGCCAGTGGGAACAGTTAGCAAAAAATATCCTCTAAATGGTAACTGGGTGCTCTGGTCCTTTACTGGTTGTCCAGCAGAGTTCACTCCAGCACATACGTGTGGTCCAACTGCACAGTTTCCATCAGCCCTGTAGTGCACAGGTGTGGTGTGTGTCAGGTTCCATGGGGAACATGTGAAGGCTCCCTGGATTGCGGTGGGGCTGCTTGGAGGGCAGTCGTGGCGGTGGCTGCAGAAATGGGTTTACAGATTATTTATTTTCTGCTTGTTGCTGTTCATTTTTTCGAGGGTGAGTTCGGTTTGTTTTGCTTCTGGGTATGAGTTTGTTGAGGGTGGCAGTTGTCTAAAAGTTAGAAAGTTAGATGCTGGGGGAAATTTCTTCCAAAACGCATGGCATTCTATTGCTGGTTTTAGTTACTTGATGATTTTCCATTTGGATCCCATTAGGGTTTAGTACGTGAAAGCTGAGGGATAGAGGTGGTCGGTTGGCCTGGGTTTCTGCACTGAAGCAAGCTCCTGGTTCCACATAGAACAAGCTGCGTTGGAAGGGACTCACAAGGATCATTGAGTCCAGCTCCTGGCTCAGCACAGGACACCCCAGGAGTCACACCCTGTGCCTGAGAGCGTTGTCCAAACACTTCTTGAGCTCTGTCAGGCTGGTGCTGTGACCACTACCCTGGGGAGCCTGTTCAGTGCCCAACCACCCTCTGGGTGAAAAACTTGTCCCTGATATCCAACCTAAACCTCCCCTGACTCAGATCCATGCCGTTTCCTCGAGTCCTGTCACTGGTCACCAGAGAGAAGAGGTCAGTGCCTGCCCCTCTGCTTCCCCTCATGAGGATGTTGAAGACACAATGAGGTCACTGGAAGATAAGAGCAGTTCTTTAGATCAGGCAAAACCCAGTCTTACACCAGCAGAGCAAGTGCCATCATTGCTCTCCCCCAAGTGACTGGTGATCCCTGAGAGTCTCCTCTAAGGCACAGCAGTGTGATATGTTCTGAATATATTTGGTTGCAAGTTCAGTGGCAATATGCGTGTTGATCTGCAGGCATGCTTGTGCATGGAAGATTTAGGGTCTCACTTCAGTAATGATAGTGCCCCTGAAGTTGATAGAGGTGTAAGAATATTTCAGAGACAGCTTGATGGCATTGTTGATGACTGAATTTGTGATGGGAGCTGAAAATAAAATACAGGCTTCCAATCCAGCTGGTGAGCATGTGATTTCTGAATGCTGCTTAAAGCATAGGCTTGGTGACATAGTTATTTAAAAAGAAAAATCTTCCGTGAAGTTGGTTTATATAGAAGTTGGTGTGTTTTGGGGTAAACTGGGTTCCTGTGGCCTGAATTTATTGAAAAAAAAATTTGTGGAGTAAGAAATTCAGTAGGTAAGTTTGGTGGTGTGTTTGAGTTGGGAATCTGTGGGTACGTTTTATTTTGTAGGTCCTTACGAGATGCTGCAACACTCTTACTGGGGATGTTGCTGCACAGGCCCTGCTTGGCTGTGACAGAATGAATGGTGCCAACGTGGGGTGCTTCATTTTAGGCAGGCCACAGGAAAAATCCTCAGCTTCCTGAGTGAGGAAGGGCTGAGGATGGTATCTCTTCCTTGTGCTAACTCACCAGGAAAGCTGGAAGTGGTTGATCTGCCACAGTTAGGGGAGGGGGGTGGATTTTTCGTTGGCTCAGGAGAGCAAAAGCACTGGATTCAGGATTGTTGTCTCAGTGCAACCTTTGTGTGCCTCAGGGCTTCCCAAACCCTGCAGCCAGGCAGCCTCTGCCGGCAGCCAGGCTCCCGACAGCCAGGGCTACGTGTGCGTGCATGCAAAGAGCTCCTGCTCTGCCTGCTGCCTGAGCTCCCACATCTCCCCCTCCCTTCCATTCAAACCCTCTCACCGAGGAAGAAGTTGCTGCACGGCTGAGGAGTTGCACAGGCAGGGAGCTGGGGGGGATGTACTGGGATTTTCGGTCATGTTATTCTGACTTGGGGAGCTGTTTGTTCTCCTTCAGTATTCCAGGCAGCCAGCCTGAAAAGAAGCCCTGATCCTGCGCTGCAGGCCAGTCGTGTTCACAAAGGTCTCTTTGTTACACCCGTGTCTGTGGCATTGTTCCTCTCCAACGAAACTCCCCTGCCAAAGCCCTGATGTGCTTGGCTCTGAAAGTGCCAGGCTGGTAATGCAAGGGGCAAATTCCTGCTCTTTCACCCCATCCTGCCTCCTGCATCCTCCTGCCCTGCAGCTCTCCACTCTCTCGGGCTCTGGTGGGCGGGAGAATACAGGCAAGACATGGTGGTTTATCCTCCTTGCAGCCCATGTGTTACGCTGGCTCCTCATTATCAAACGTGCAAAAGTCCTGCTCTCCAGTCAGGTTTGCACAGAGTCATAGAACCATCAAGGTTGGAAAAGACCTCTAGGATCATCAAGCCCAGCTCTCAACCTAGAACCACCACCATGCTCACCACTAAACCACATCCTCGAGTGCCATATCCACATGTGTTTGGAATACTTCCAGTGATTCTACCACTTTCCTTGGGCAGCCTGTTCCAATGCCTGACAACACTTTCTGTGGAGGAATTTTTCATAATATCTAATGAAAACCTGCCCTGGTGCAACTCGAGGCATCCTTTCAGGTAGTTGTGGAGAGCATTGAGGTCTCCCCTCAGCCTCCAGGTTTGCCCACTGTCAGACCCAGCACTTGCTTTCTGAGCAGATGATGGTGAATGGGCTTAGAAGCAGGGCTGGCCCCTCAGCCTGTGGGGAACAGGAGCACTGAACTCTTCATCATATGGGGGGTTTTAATGCCCATGTGGAGGGATCCTTGGTGTGCATACAAACCACAGTGCCAGACACTGGGGGCACTTGACAGATTTTTTTAATCTAATGCACCTATTTCTGTCCCCTGGGCAGGACACACAGTCAGGACAATGGACTCTGCAATCCCAGCACAGCCAAAGGCTGTACCCTGAGTTCCTGCTGCTGGAAGCTTTTCCTGGATTGCCATGCAGTACTGCTTTTTCTAGTCAACTTGCCCGGTACTCCTTCATGTATTCACTACTGCTCTTCTCACTACCTTGGAGGATAATCTGGAACATTTTCCAATTAGTATTTCCATGCAAACTGTCTCATAATTCATAACAGGAGGCTTAACAGGGAGGGAACAGTAAAAACCCTCACCCTTTCCTCCACTCTGTCTCTGCACTGAAAGGTCTCTCTAAGGCATCCATCTGCTCCTGGCCAACACCAGTCACACACCTGTGAGCCAGATGTAAACAGCTGCATGGTGGGTGTCATTTGTGAACCAGACTTAATACAAACCACGCTAAGGACTGGTTACAAATGGCTCAATAAAAAAATAATAATAAAAAAAGACAAAATGCATAGCACCTCTTTTCTTATTTCACCTTTCCTTTCATCTTATTTGCTTTCGTATCTATGGTATGGAGGACACTCTTTTGTGGTGGGATGAATAGCAGCTGAATTTCATTAATATGGCCTGGGTATGTTAAATTGCTTAAACAAACGCTTAACAAATATGCACAGTCTGAACATTTGTTTAAGTTCTTACCTGAGCAGGGATACTTCAGTGCTATTACTTACCTTCACCAACCCCAGTGACTAACCTGGCAGGCTGGCTGGTTGTCTCTTTGGTATTTCACTTGGTGCATGTAAAATTTCCTAATCCAAGAGTTTCTAACAGCAAATCCCTTTAAATATTGCAAGGGCATTGCCTTACAGCAAAGCACCTTCTGAAGACCCCTCCAGGTAAGGGTAATGTACCTGTTGTTTTTGAGATATCAGTGCTGCAGCTGCCCTTGTTCACCCCTCCACCCTGAATTTTCACTACTTGCTTCCAATTAAACTTTCTAATTTTGAACACTTTGGATTTATAAAAGAACCCTTTAATTTATTTTACTTTAAACTTGCAACTTCTCACCTTAGCCAAAGAATGCTGTTAGCAACTGCAGGGAATGCACTGTTTTCCAATAGTCTGTGTTCCTTTGCTGGCAACCTTAACAAATATATTGATTTTCAATCTGGATAGTGATATTTTATCATCTCACATTTTATAATCTCACATTCCAGACAGTAACAGTTTGTTTCTCCTGTCATTATGAGCTATTCATATTTTTACTAGGCTGCTGAATAGTTCATGCTGTGTCAGATCATGCTGGTTTCTCTGTAGCAGTTGCATTATAAACCCCAAAGGAAACATATTCTGTATAACAGGTCTGGCTCAGACTAGGTGTTAAATCAAGGTTATAAAAAAGCTTGAACTTTCTTTTCTGCATTTCTCTTCTTTGCATTCCTCCTCCTTCTCTTCTCTCTTTCTTTCTTTCTTTCTTTCTCTCTTTCTTTTCTTTCTCTCTTTCTTTCTTTCTCTCTTTCTTTCTCTCTTTCTTTCTCTCTTTCTCTNCTTTTTCTCTCTTTCTTTCTCTTTCTTTCTCTCTTTCTCTCTTTCTCTGTTTCTTTCTTTTTTCTTTTTCTTTCCTTCTTTCTTTCTTTCTCTGTCTCCCTCCCTCTCACTCTCTCTTTTTCTCTCTCTCTTTCTCTCTTTTTCTTTCTTTCTCTTTCTTTCTGTCTTTCTCTCTCGTTCTCTCTTTCTGTTTCTCTTTTCCTCTTTCTCTCTTTCTCCTTCTTTCTTTGTCTCTCCCTCCCTCCCTCCCTTCCTTCCCTCCCATTCCCCTCTCCATCCATGTCTGACTCAACTATTTTCATTGTCCACAGCAAAAAGTTGCTGAAATGAACTTGTAGCCATGTGAAGCAGGATCAGAAGTAAATGACAAAAAAGGCAAGGTCAGTACTCTGCTCTTGCAAGCCAATCTCAGATACCTTTCAGAAACTTTAAGAAAGTGGAGTACCTTTAAGGAGATTTTAGTGGTTTTCTAGTCAGACCTCAGCAAAGCACTGCTGACTCAATACTTACAGTCAATTGCTTCATGTTACTTTATAAAGCAAACAGCAGCCAAGAACTGGTATCCCTAATTGTACCCTGACTAAAAGTTGAAGAGGTAAATAAACACAAATCTAGAGGTAACAAGCACATGCCTATCAGGTAGGTTTGCACATGAACATAGACTTATATCAGCTGCTCAGCACAGAAGGGAAGCAGAGCTGGAGATTAAGTCAATGCTCCCTTAAATCAGGAGATTAATTAATTGTGGTGGTCTCCTGCATGGGTGTGTGTTCCTGGCCATCTCCACCTGACGCTGTTTCCACAGCATCCCTTTGGTGACAGGTTCTGAAGAGGTGGGGAGGGACTGGAGTCAAGCGTGTGCTGGTACTATCACACATAAACATGATCTGCTTAATCTTCAGATGTCAAAAGAAAATGTATAAACGTCAGGCTTGGCTGGCAATAGCAGTCGTAGGTTGGACACTCAATAATTAGAGATTCAGTAAATACAAGACTGTTTTTTCTGTCTTGTATGCTCTTAGTATCTCCCTGCTCTTTTCCCACCAAGCACTCCTCTTTCCAACTCAGCAACAGTTTGAATCATTTTGTTCTGGAAGTTTTGTTACAGGAAGTTCTTAGAACAAACTTTGGTAGAAAGCAAGAAATGGGGCTTGGAATTTTTTTCTTGAGATCAAATTCGCTGAACAGTAGCAGGATAATCTACTTTATAAGGACATAACAGAAAATGGAAGATGACATTTAAACATGTTTAGTGTCTGGGCAAATTCATAACATGGAAAAATCACTTTGGCTTTCTTTGAAGTTCCTGCATTAAGACTGAGGTTTACTACTGAGGGAATAAAAAAAAATGAAAAAGGTAAAATAGATATGTTGATTTTCCCCATCAAAAGCGCAACCGAAAACTATTTTTCATTTGGAAAGCAAACAAGAAAAAAACTCGACTTTGCAGGGTCGAGTAACCCTTGCTACCGAAGTTTCTGGCACTGTACTTGAATCTAAGTGAGAAGTGAACGTTGCCATTGGTCTGTTGCATTGAACATTGCAGTTGCACAGCAAAGGAGAAAAACAACGTTGTGCTGTCTCTGTGTTTGACCTAAAAGCTCTGCCTTGTTTTGGGAAAAGGAGTAATAGAGTAGTACAGATGGACTAAGCTAAAAAAAAGCATCATGCAACGATTCCTGAAAAATTCCAAGCCTGTATGCTCCTTTCCAGACCTATATGTGTAAAAACGACCGTTGGTTTCAAAACTGCCAGACCCCACAGGTCCCGAAGGCAGTCGCTCTCTGGTCCTCGGTGTTTGGTGCCTGGAGGGAGGCTGGGCAGTGCAGGCATCCCATGGATGTGTTGGGAGGTTGCATAAGTCCTTTTTCTTACCTCCCTTCCTGGGCTGTGGGACAAGTGCCCTCCTGAGAAAGCCTATTGCTGCCTAATGCAAGTCAGAGCTGCTCCAACCATCCCCTTTGAGTTTTTTGCTTTCTCACAAATGGTTTCAGTTCCCTGATGCCAAAATTTCCCCATCACTTGTGGGTGGCAGTGTCCCAGTGCATATTCCTGGTGAGGGCACTGGGCACGGATATCGAAGTTGGGAACTAAGTTTTGGGGGAGAAATGCTCTCAACTGACCCTGCCACAACTCTGTAAGGGTAAAGCAGGATGTCACACCTTGCTTCAGCCAGACTTTTCTGCATAAGGGCCAAAGGGGCTGTTCATCCTTCCCAGCCTTAGTGTAAGTTAAAGACCAGAATGAAAACTTTCAAGTGAGGTTCACAATCCCCTGCTGTGTCTTACTTCTGAGTGTTGCAGCATGCATGATGGCAAGTATGGATTTGTTATCTATGGAGGACCTTCACCTTCTCACCCCAGATATAAAGCTAAATGATTTGAGGGACACAGCAGGGATGGCAATGAGATACCCTGAGCCGCTGCAGTTAACATGTCTTTGGTCTGCCTGAAAGACAGTGCCCCACAAACATGCCATGTCTATAAAGGAATGGAAGTGCAGGATCCTGATGCTCGGGATGTCATGAGGGGATGTGCCTGGACCATCCCAGTGCAGTGACTGCAAAGTGCTGCTGGGACTGCCCCATCCCCGACACCACAGCCCCCAAGCCCATTCCACCAGATTCCTCTGGCAGAAAACACTTGTTTTCCCTCTGTCCATTTTTAAAGATGGCCCCTGCCCATCTAGAGTCTGCTAATGAACAGAAGGATTTTGGTTCCCTTTTGGGAGTTGGATGGCACCTCAGGATCATCTGAGGGACCTGGACATGGTGATGTCCATTAGTGCCACCTGGAACTCATCTTTCCAGATAATGCTCCTGCTCATTCCTGGGATTGGAATTCTTGGGGTATTGCTGCTAATGGAGTTCTGCCACTTGAAGATCTGAAAGTTAATTACACATTGACTGGTGGGTTTAGCTCTTATCTTTAGATTTCTGGTCCTTTGTACACATGAGACTGACCAGACAGGTTTATCAGATCTTCTGGATCTTTGTATTTTTTATTTGGTAGCACTGTATTAACTACAGGCAATATTTCATTTGAGACCATATACATGAAGTCACTGAACAGCTCCTGGAAAGAGTTGTGTATTTGGGAGAAAAACTATTTTATTAAGTCTGCCATAAATTAAAGATATTTGTGCCTGCGACTACAGTTACAAATTTTTTTTGCTTCTTGTTCTCTTATGTGATTCTTTTATGTCAGACAAGATGGTAGTGTACATAAATTAGATTTTATATAGTCTGTCAAGCCTCATAGCAGGTGGTGCTTTGTCTTACTACACCATAGATAGAATGCTTTGGGATCAAAGCATATCTCGCTGCACAGGAGGATGCCAAGAGACTCTCTCCTTCATGACAGGTGATAAATGGTTTCATCATTTGAGCAAGGTGGCTGCCTTTACCTGGAAAATCAGAATTGGCAATGGTAATTAAAGGAGCTGCTCATATAGAGACATCAATGCTTGAGTGTTATGAGCACCCTGAGACTGCCGTGGGGAACAGGGATGTTCATCAATTCATTACAAACTGGATGGATTGAGCTGGCCTCTCCAGCTCTATCCAGGCCAGGCCATTAAAATAAATGTGTTTGATTTACAACTACAGAGAATGTGAATTGCAATTTTACTATTGCAAAATGCCAGAAGAGATAAATTCTGTTTTCTAATGACATCGTTTTCTCCGGGAAAGTAGAGCATAAATGCAAATGAAATGTTCTGTGAAAATGTAATAATCTCAGAAAAAACTACAACACAAATCCGTAGAACAACCGAAGTCAACAAACCATGATATTGCATTTCTTTATCATAAGGCTTGGTTTTAATTATTTTGAGAATTTCTTTTCTGAAGAAGCAAAACCATTTAGTTTGGACTTCACTATTTGATTCTCCTAATTCAGTAAACTATTGCGCCGTGATGGAACACAACTTCCTGCATCAATCACAGAGCCCTAAGTGTGGCCGTGCTGCACCAGGCAGATGTCCACCCAGCCAGCATCCTGCTCCACAGTGACCAGCAGTGGATGCTGGTGGTGAGGAGCAGCCAAACTTGGGGGGAGGACTGTCTCTGGGAGCAGCCTCACTGTGTGGAGCCCTCCACAGGGATGCCGTACCGGGGCTGGTGTTTGTGCTGCCCTGCTGTGGTGGCAAAGCCTTCTGCCCTCAGCACTTTCTGAGGGGCCTGGCACGACAACTTTTCACTGCTGTGGAAGCTGCAGCCTGAATCTGGAAGCTGCAATTCACCCCCAGTTACAACAGGAGAGAGATCTGGATGAAGGAAGGAGGACAGGGATTTCTCCTGTAAGCTGTAAGCAGCTTTAGAAGACACAGTACCAGAGATGCTGGTGTCTTGTCTGCACTACAGCTGCTTGTCCTCCACATAGTTGAATGGGCTTGACCTACTTCCAGAGCAGCCCTACAGCCCTAACTCTCACTGCAGAAGCACCAGAGAGGTGAGTTTGCATGGCTGTTTTTAGGTGACAGATCTGGGGACAGGCAGCTCAGACACACAGGAACTGCAGCTGCGATAGCAGGGACCGAGGTGCACTTGTTGTGTGCACCGTTCCCAGGGCATTCACTGCACCACGGTCTGCTCTGTGGCATTGAAATGATTAGTCTTGTTGGTTATGGGTGTATCTCTCTTCTGACAATGAATTTTGAAGACCTCTCATTTTTTGAGTGACAACATCAACAACAAAAGAAAAAAAAAAATGACAACAATTCCTACAGACTGATCATCCCTTTTCTATGCTCAACAACAGTACAGTAAACTGGAGGTACATGCAGGTACCATATTACCAGTCTCCAGAGGGTTTTAGGAAGCTCAGGGCAGAGCCATAATTCCTTCCCAAAATTACCATGGGAAATCAGCATCCTACAGTACTGTGTTTTAAGCATTGGAACAGTGCAATTGCACCATCCCATTCATTGGATTTATTAGATCAATAAGTATTGAAAATACCAAAATAGGTACTATCACTGTATGGCTGGAAGGGGAAATTTTAGTGCTGGTGTGCATTTAGGAGACTCACTGATGGAATTAGTGCAAGCCCTCCTGTTTTGCCAACAAGGGATGGAGCCTGGCTGCTTTACATTCCAGAGTGGCCTTTCGAAATGGAAGGTGTGGTCTTAACAGGATGAGTCCATCCAGTTCCAAAGCACCACTGCAGTCATTCCGAAGAGATGTTCCAGGCTGGTAGAAGATTGTGACCTCAACCAAGTCTTAGAGAAGTTGTAGCTACCCAGGGTCTCAGTACAGCCAAGGGAAGGTACAGTTGAGGAGGGGATGAAGCATCTACAACTTCCTTGGGCAATCTGTTCCAATGCCTCACCACCCTCACAGTAAAGAGTTTCTTCCTAATATATAATCTAAGCCTACCCTCTTTTAGTTTAATGCTATCACCCCTTGCCCTATCCCTATATGGCCTTTTGAAAGTTCCTTTCCAGTTTAGATCTCTTTTCGGGCACTGAAAGGCTGCAATAACATTGCCTTGGAGCCTTCTCTTCTCCAGGCTGAAAAGTCCCAATTCTTTCAGCCTATTCTCCTATGAGAGGTGTTCCATCCCTCCTCTGGACTCTCAATAGCACTCCTGCCCCAGAGCACTCCCCAGTGTGGCAGGTGTAGTATGTTCTGTCAGCTGTCTTCTAGAAGGCATTCCCTCTGGGAGGAGAGCAAAACTTGCCCTGTTCACATAATGACTTAATTTTCCTTATTTGTTAGGAAGCAACACTTCTTGTGGATGGATGTGGAGTGTCTCCAGGGCTGAGTTTCTCCCTGGACTATTGATTCTCACAGCAGTGTGCTTCAAACCTCACCCTGGGCTGGGGGTGCAAGGCTCCAGCCACCTCTGTGGAGACTGGGACAGTGAGGTGTTTTTGTGCTCTGTTCTGCACTTTATGGAGTCCCCCAGCCATTTCTGTTGTTCTGACTCCAGTGCGCTCACCCTGGGGGTGAGATCAAGGATGTGACATTTTAAAAATCCCTGACATTACTATGAACTCTCTCTTTCATTTGCACATGCCTTTATCTCCTCCAGCGAGGAACAGTCCTTCCGAGCCCTTTCTTCTCTTACCTTATGCTGCCTGTCTCTTTTCCTTCAGTGCTCGTAACCCTGTCAGACCCTTATCAGCTTATGCAGCTCTGTCCAGCTGAAAATTGATTATTGCCATTTGCCCATGGGCTGGTTGTCCTTTTATCTTACCCTACAGCATTTTTCATGGCTCCTGTAAATAAGCCCCTTGCCTCTAATGGTGCTGGCACCATCCTCCTCTCCCATGCTGTACACCATAGGTTCATGATGATTCTTTCCCAGGAAAGGTAATCTGTTGTTACTCTTTTACCAAAAGCTGAGCTCAGCTGTTGCTTGCCACGTGATATGTAGTTTTCAGTGTCTCCCACTGCAGTAGACTGGGCTTTCCCTTCCCTTTCAGGGCTCTTTTCAGTCTCTGTGCATCCTTGCATCAGCCTCAGCCTGTTCTGTTTAACTTCCTTTGCTAGAGAAATCCTAGTTCCTTGCTCCAGAGTTAATTCTGCTTCTTGCAGTAGCCTCCAAGTTCTGCCCCAGGCAGTAATTCCAAGAGAGGCTCTTGCCAGGGGTGTGTTCCTGAAGCTCCTGGAGCTGTGCTGTAGCTTTGGCTCTGCTAAGCAAGGGTGAACTTTCCTTTTTCCAGCCTCTTATTTATCTTATCCAGATGAACTACAGGACACATTTCTACAACGCTTCCCTTGCCCAGCAGAACTGAAGATTACTTGGAACCATCAATGAATGGCTCTTTCTCCTGCCTCTTCTGCCCTTGTCTTGCAAGTTTTCTCACCCTTTACCATCATCACTCTCAGTACAACCACAGTTTATACCCTTTTCTGGTATCCTTTCCGACTCCAGCGTGCTTCAGCTCTGCCAGGACTTTTTGCACCTCTGGTCTCACACAAAGAATGTTTTCTCAGTTTGTTTTGCTCCTGAGGCTGTGTGCTGATGCTCTTGCTAACCCCCAGAAAAACCCCTCTGTTGTCCCACTTACCACAGCCCAAGTAGCAGCCCAAGGAAGATGTTGAATGCCTTGGTGTTCCATGACCTGTCACTTCTCTGTGCCCTGAACATCCACTGCAGCCTGCAGGGCCCCAGGAACTTGATCAGCTGTGGAGAATGACTGACTTTTCTTCTGGGGTCCTCGGTCATGCACAGCACTTGGGCTGCAGAGCATCTCTCCTTGCGGAGAGGAATCCAAATCCCTCTTTTCTAAAGGTAATAATGAAGCAGTGGTTTAAAGTGCTTTCCTCATGCTCAAAGGTACTTAAATTTATAACTGTATGAGTCCTTGATCTCTTTCTTTACCTGAAGCCTGCCTCTGATTTACACTTGCAGTTTAAGGCATATTCTATATTAGAAAGATATTTCTGCTTCTATTTGGAAAAAACCAAAATCATAAAAACTTGCATAAGACGCCAAAGCTTTACTCACATCAAAATCTGTAACAACATCTATTTAATTCTTTATTCATGGCTTACAGTATGGTGGAGTAATTAAGTTCATATGTCCATTTGGACTGAACAAAGGGCAATGTTCTGAGGAACATCAGTGAGCTTCACCCCTGCCGTGAACACCAAGTGGCAAAGCATCCAGCTGTCAAGGACCAGACAGTGGTGGCATAAGATTTGCCTCTGGTGCAAGTTCAAAGCTCACAGGAAAAGCCACAGAGTGTTGCTGGCTTTCATTGGGTGAGGACCTAGCCCCTGGGCTGTCTCATTCCATGGTCTGGATTGCAGCATTCTGCAATTTTGGTATCTGCCAGTATGGGCCTAACGTTGCCTTGAGGCCAGGTCCTCATGCAGCTGTGTGTGGGCACGTCCTTGTGGCCCTGCTCCTGCCTCCTCCAGGAGCTCCTCCAAGATCACAGGGGCCTGTGCGTGTAAAATTGGAGACCAGCAGGGATTTCAGTGCAATTAGGAAGGGCTAGAAAAAGGACTTGTTTCTGGCTCTGTCCAGTGGGTGATTTGACTGGGACAGTGGTGAAGCTCGGATTTCAGGGAATTGGCCAAAATGACCGAATATCTGAAGAACTACCTGCAAAGAGATATTAAAATGCACAGGCTTTGCAGCTGAGGGTGCAGCCTGAGCATCTGACCATTCCACTGTAATGACTTTTGTCCTAATAATAACTTCAATGGTTTCGTAAACATTAACTTGAACTTGCTCAAGGGAATGGCCTTTCTTTCCTTATGATAATTTCACATGAAGTACAGCATGAACATTGGAGGGTAACTGGAGTTAATGTCAAATATGAATCACCAATTTCCTGCTCTAAATAGCATTTCTCCTCAGCAACTTCCCATATGATGAGCTGCCCTGCAGATTTAACCCAAACTGGTTAGCTGAGACTGAATTTCATTTAGTGTTTCCTTTCAAAACATGAGGTGTTGCACAGGGAGTGGCCATACAAACCTGAGCCATAGACAAATGGTTTCACTTCAATTTTCATAGTGAATAGTGTAGAAAAACATCTTCTCCACTTTGCTTATTGCATTTTTACTGCAGGAAAATCATATTGTGTGGGTACTCTCAGGAGACTGCAATAAAAAGAGGTTGCCTTTGTTAGTAGCTGGCTATATCTTGCCAGGTCAGTTTTGCAGCTCTAAGCAAATTTATGGGTATTTTTTTTGTCATTATGGAGATGTTTAAGCTACAATCATAACATGATATTGTACTGAGAAAAGCAGTGATGCTTCCCTCGATTGAGTGGAGATATTCCCGACACCTTGGAGTTTTCTCCGTCTTGTGCAAATCATCCTAGAAATGAAGCTGCAGTTTGATGCTCAGTGACTCGCAAGCTTTAAGGCAACCCTCAGGATCTGACCCTTGCTGAGGGAAGCTACTTCAAACCACATTTAGAACCTTTAACCCCTAGCTAGTAATCATGCAAAACTTCCAGCTGCGCCACTGGGTGCTGCTTAGGAGTTTCTGACAAACTCTGACCTCTGGAGGAACACGGGGGACAGGAAACAGCAGAAATGCTGTTGTTTGTGGTCTGGGATAACGGGGTAGAGAGACCAGTGTTGATGCCCAAGGTGCACCACACTTCACCCAGATGGGGGAGTGGAGATGCAAATGCTGGAGAAGTAAGGGAGAAATTTCCAGAAATCCCACGTGTAAGCTGTACCCCAAAGTCCCAAACTCCACACTGGAGGGTCTGGGGGCCATGACCAGCTCCTTCCTACGAGAGACTGGGGTAAACAGAGCCTGCTTTTAGACATGGCTTGGGGATCCTGTAGGACACATCCCAACTGTTCTTTGGTACTCACATAAGCATCTGGCATGTTACAAGTTTTCACAGAGAGATCCTTTCTCTCTCTATCAGGTGGAAGACATATGCTGCAAAGCGCACACTGCACATCAGGTGTGGTTATCCCACAGTGTTTGATGCAAAACTTTCCCTGCAGCCTTGGAAAAAAGCGAGATATTTCACACTGACCTACGTGCAACTGTAGATTGTTAGCTGGTGTGTTAAGCATCTACTGCATATGCTTATAAGGTAATTTGAAACAACCTTAGAGGTGGAATTCATCTGCCCTAACCAAGGCATTCAGCAGCTGGATGGCTAAATCAAGATGACTCTTGGCTACTTTTGTTACTGATACACAGATACCGCCAAAAGGCAGTTCCACCCCATCCCATCATGAGCAAAACGAGCAGCCCTCTGGGCAGTACCTGCTTGTGGTTTCCACTGACAGTGAGAGGAGCCCAGCTGAAACTGAGACAGCTGCCTTCAGGAAGGGTGGAGAAAACTCACCTGCAGAACTGTTGGTCCATGTTGTTGAAATTCGGGGAAACATGGTAGCTTTCCTCTTCCTCCATTAGGCATAAAGTAGTGGCAGAGGACACCAGAGAGGTGCAGCCATCCAAAGGGGATGGGGACAGGGGTCAGGGTGACAACAGTCTCTCCTAGGAAAAAGGCACTCTACCTTCCAGCAGCCTGAAGGTAGAACAGAGATATTTTTACTCTCTTATTTACGAGTTTCTCGCAGAATTGAGTTGCTTTTTGTCTCTCAGCCCTGATGTTAGTGTCTCCCTGCAGCTTTTCATCCAGCTGCTTGAATTCAATCGATTTCAACAGCAAGGCTGAGATGTCACAGAGAAAACTAAGTTTCTAGACAATTTCTTGGACATGTGAGGAGGTGTGGTGCTTAGGCAGGAATGCTGCATCCTATTGCTGTCCTGCAGAGGGAAACCAAAGCACCCACAGTTTGCAGCCTGAGGAGGCACAGCATTTGTTTGCTATCCAGTGAGGGTGTCCTGCCCCATGCTCAGCCAGCAGTCTTGTAGGGGCTTTAAAAGTGGCTGAAAAAATCGTGGGAAGGAGCAAAGGGCGAAGAGTCTAACTACAAGTAATCAGGAGATGTGGGGATCAAGGAGCTGATGGCTACGTCGGGGAAAAACCCGAGTGGGTAACCATGAGGGACACAGGGTAGGAATGTGCGGGAACGCAGGCGTCCTCTCTCGTCCTGCACAAACTGTCCGCTGGGGCTCCCGGTGGCTGCAGGGCAGCCTGGCTGTGCCTGAGGGCAGGGCTGTGACTCTGTGATCACTCGTGAAAACCTTCCCATGCCAGAGCATCCCCGCCTCTCCCAGACATGTCCAAGACATTCTTCACCCAAGATCTCCCCTCGGCACGTTCTTTTCATTGTCAGGCTCCTCAGCTTGTCGTTTTTAAGCGCTGGTAGTCCACAGTAATTTGTGCCTTGTGGGCAGCGCACCTCAGAGGAGCCCTACCTGAACAACTGCTTCTTTCTGCTGAGGGAGCCAGGGGTTCACCAGCTTCTGGTCCTGCTGCAGCTGCATTTTGAAGTCCGCCTAAAGGCTAAATATTGTCCACAGGCAATATGTCTTTCTGAGTTCTGTCTTAAAATTAATGAGCGTATAATTCAGACCTAATTTTCACAGTCTTCTCCGTAGCAGCCTTATCCCCTAGACAATGGAAGCCCTGCTGTAAAAATGGGATTTCTGTAAATAACTGAATAAACATTTCCATTTGCTGTTCCTTAACAATGCACATTCATTAATACATATAAACATTGAGGGAAGAGATCCACTTAGGTTACAGAAGATGATGTGTGTTTAGGTATTTAAATATCCTCGCATAACAAATCTGAGATAAAGCACCATGGGGAGAAAGAAGAGATGAAAAGCACTGAGTGCCTAAACAGGCTTCTGTGCCACCTGCTCCTGCATTGCTTCATGTGGTTATGTAGTTTTATTTATTGGGAATAATATTAGCCTAATATTTATTTTTATTATTAAAATGATAGAAAATACTTCCTCTAAGAATTCTGAGTACCTCTTACATATGCAAACTATAAATTCATGATATAAGTATTGCATTTTTTGTTGCTGTAGACTGCCATTACAATGCTTTCAGTTCCTCCTACATTCCCAACTATGAAAGGAATACTGATGGCCAATCCCCAAATATAAACCCTCCTTCATCAATTCAATAATGGAACAAAGCATGGCCTTTCCCTGAACTGCATTCCTGTGCATCCCACTCCCTCTAACTGCTTGCAGCAAAAGGGTGCAACGTTTATGTCCTTGCATGAGTGTGTATGTACATTTTTAAATTGTCCTTGCATTTGCACTCCTTTCCTGGTCTTTGCAGACACAACCAGCACAGACACCAAGCAATGCATGTTCTGACAGCACATTTGATGGTTTGGAGGTCTGTTACCCTCTGTTTTACATTCTGTCTCAGAATGTAAAAATTGCCTGGGTAAGACTACAGAATGGCAGCACCGGGAAATCCTGAAGATGAAAATGAAACGCTGAGTTTTCTGCGTGAGTCTGAATGCATTTCTCAACACATGCATGATGGAGAGGTGAAATCCTGCTCCTTTGAAGAAGGAACATGTGGGTTGACAATGCCAACTGGGCAAACATTTGGGTTCCCCTGAACTGCAGGTAATGGTACTCCCCTGCTTTTCTGAGGACAAACATGAGTCTTGTGGGCCATATGGCGGTGGTGGAATACAACATAGGGTTGCAGGTCTCCAATACATTTTATGGGGACTGAGCTAGAGAGGTTGGTAGAACTCCATGCAGGAATGGATCTCCATCTCTTCAAAAGTATGTCCTGAGACTTCGAGGGAAGGATTTATCTCACCTGATTTCTCCATTAAAAAATATATATATATATATTTAGTTTAACTGAGTCAGCAGAATATCTGTGGTTGTTCACAGAGAGAAAAACTGCTATTCATGCCAACTGAAAGCAATTTGGAATGGAAACTCTATATTTGCTGCTGGAAGAGCCTAAACTTAGTTTTCAGGCAAATACTTCTAAGCGAGATAAACTTCTTTTGAAGGGAACTCAGATCAGAACTGATGGGAGCAGAACACCTTAAATCTTCTGGAAATATTATCTTATATCTGGGGTCATCTCAGATGTCTAGTGGTCTTTGAAAACTGAGCTCTGGGCTCCTGTTCTTTCTGCTTTTATTTGTTTCTTCAAAATGTCTAGTTTTATGGGTGGGATTAAGTCACAGCATTTGAGAGAGGCTAAAGATTTATGAACAGCTATGAAAAAGTTATGGGCCACAGTGTTCTTGAGGTGGGGGGAGGCTACATTGGATGTTTCTACTTTCTTGCTTGTGATCATGTGCAAGTTCATTCAGAAGGCCACAAATGAGAGATTCAGTTTATAAGTTACCAGGCCGTGCAGTCAATTAATTGCTGATTAACTTCCACTGGCTGCCAGACAGTCTGGAAGCTGAAGATAGAAAAATTGGAAGTCCCTTTTGCTGATTTTCCTGTACAAGGAATTTATGTTGTGCTGAGCACTACATCTCAGAAATACCACTATTTGAGGAATTATTGAGAATTGTTGAGTATGCTTAGTGCCCAACAAGAAATTCATACAGATATTGTCACCTGCAGATGACACAAAGGTAAGAAACTTAAGCAGTGCCAGTAGAAAAACCCTAAAGCATCACTTTCAGTGAGGACCATGAGTAGGATATCTACTGTCTCCTGGAGAATTTCATCCAGGAGCTACTTTGTCTTGCACGTGACAGGTTCTTAGTGCAAGTAACCGGAGTAAATCGCTTTCTTGCCAGTGGAAAAAGACAGACAACGCGGCAGTACAATGGCCAAAGGGCCAATAGCCTTCATTTTAACGGAGGATGTTGGCTAAATTAAAAAAGATTGCTGTGTGATCTCTCTGTTTAAAGTGAGTGCAGTGCCAGAGCAGCAGTCTCAGCCTGTGGTTACAGCGAGGAGAAGCTGCTGATGAGCTTTGTCACCACCCACCCTGGGTGACCGCGGTGGCATCCGCGAGGAAACAGAGAGCTGGGACACATCTGGTCAGGGAGAGAAGCACAAGGTCGACTTCAGAGGCAAAACAATGTAAACACTAATGTGAAGGAAAAAATATGCAGCGAAACTCACATCCTAAGAATTTCGGTCCTAAGTGGGTCTTTTGATTATCCCACCAGTCAAACCTGGCTGTGCAGCAAAGCAAGCCAAAGAAAGTCTCCTTTATTGTTTCCATGATGCTTACTCATCTAAAAGCCACTCCCCTTTTAGATTATTCTATTTTTAAGGCATAATTCCCATCTGTTCTTTGATCTTATACCACATAAGACATTTAGCTGATAACATCATCCATCAAATACCAACTTTCCTTTAGAGTTCAACCACAATCAACACAGAACCCTGTCCATCTGCTGGCCAGTGCCTCTGAACAGATCCAGCTTGTGAATGGCCAGCTATGTCGCCTATTTTTTAATTAACCAGCTTAGGTCTGTTCTTCCCATAGTCCTGCAGGATGACTAGGGGGCACTCCACGGGGAAGGGAAACACCCTCCTCTGTGTAGAAAGAGGGTTTGGTGCATCCAGAGCTGTGATGTGCTTGTTTTAAGTGGGGTTTTCCAGTGGATGGAGTCTGCCTTCAGCCCCTCAGGGAATTTTTTTTTTTTTTTTTATAACTCCACAATATTTTATAAAAGGTTTCAAGGATAACTGCTTTCAAACTTGGCATTCTCCAGAGAAAGGTGTGTAAAGTAGAAAGACAATTTTTTCTTCTCTGAGCAAACTTCTGAGTTTATTTGACAGAAACTTCAGAACTTCAAAGCAAGTGGTCTGAAACACGGGAATTGCAGATTTGCAGACAACTATTTATACAGAAAATGCTCGTCTGCTTACCCAACTGGAGAGCCAGGGAACGTCAGATGATTTAGTTGACCAATTGTAGTGAAGCAGCACAGCTTGAATTAAGGATATCTGAGATTAATCACAGTTAAAAAGATCCCAAGAAAAACTGGTCAGGAAAAAAAAAAGGAGATTAATGAGTAATCCAGGGAACAGGTAGTTTTTCTGTGGCTATTTTCCGAGTGCAAACGGTTATCAAATTCTTTAAATTATTACTGTCAGATTCTTCACTTTGCTCCACTACCTTGCTTTATCTCAGTGGTTTGCTTTATCTTGCACATGGTGCATTTGTTTAGGAAGGAATTTGAATCAGGATTTATATTCCACTGGCTTACACATGCCACAGCGCCCTTATCTCCAGATCTGAAACAATAACAGCAATCAAAAAAGCGCCTACATTTCCTTCTATTTCCTGGCTTGCCAATAATAAGAAGTCCCTGCAGAGGGGAGCTTGGCTGGTGGTGTTTTGTGATTTCTCAGATAACAAGAGCTTCACATTTCTGTGGAATTCCCATTTGCCAGCGAGCTGCTGCTGCTGCTGCCCTGATTGATATATGGCTGCAATGGCACTTTTCCATTTGACATTCCCCCTCTCTCCCTCGCTCTCCCTCTCTCTCTTAAACAACAGCCCTAACTTTTGTGTGTTGCAAATATAAAAGGCAAGCCATGTGACAGAGGGACAGAAGAACAAAAGCATTTAGAAGCAACAGGACCTCTTTTTAGCTCTCCAGAGAGTTCGAGGGAAGGAAGGAGTGGTGCATTTTCCAGAGGTAAGCATGCAAATAAGAGATTCCTACAGATTTTGAGTGTTACATGGACTTAAATTGAATGCTTAATCTCTTTATCTGACAAAGATATGTACTCCTTGTACCATTTTTAAAATTAAACTGTGTTTAAATGGAATCAACACAGCTCTAGTCCCTGTGTCTCCTTATCCTCGTGTCCTTACCTCCTGTCTGAAGGTTGCCTGTCTGTGGTCAAACAGGTAGCCCAGGGTGCTTCTGAGCAACTTGGCTAAACACCTACTCTTGTGAGCGTGCTGAGCTCCAGTCTGCAGCTCTGTGCTGGTCCTAGCTGTGTGGCTCTGGAGTGAATGGCCATGCTGGACTCTGCCCTGAATTCACCGAGAGAGCGCTGGTATCGCCAGCACCTTCTTTGTCCCACTACAATAGGGCTCTATGAACACGGGCAAGCCTACTGCTTTAAAGCTGGACTGTTTACTTTTATCACTACTTACGCCTGCTGTTCTTTTGCCAGTCATCTGCTGGAGTGCTCAGAATAATTCGAAACAACAGGCATTATTTATTTCTAGCCTTGTGTCTCACGCTTCGCGGGAGCACTCGTAATTCGCACGTTATTATTTATCCAAACTTCCGCAAGGCTTTCCAATGGACCGGACAGCGCTGGTTGTGGATTAGGACAGATTTAACATCCACTCTTTATTGGCTGAGAGCTGTGCGGAAAGCCCCGGTGCTTGGCTTTGCTGTAGTGCCCGGGGTATATCTGGTAGGTGGCCGGCGTGACACGCAGCGCGGCGTGGCTGTGCCGCCCGCAGCGGACACGGGAGGATGCTGCGCGACCCCAGACCGCCCGCTGAAGGAGAGAGGGAGGCTCTCCTCCGTTCCCGGCAGATCATTTCCCTGTGTGTCAGCGCCAGAGGCACGAGCATGACTGTTCTCTGTTTCTCTGGGACGAAAGGAGGATTTCCCCGCCGTGAGCCCGGTGACCAAGTGTCAGTGTAGTGTCACCGCGAGGCTCGGGGACCGACACTGCCCCGGGAGAGCGCGGCTGAGGAAGAGAGCCCCGGCTCCCTGCGGGGATTCAGGTGAGTGAATTCATCCCATAAAAGTTCGAGTGAATGGGTCCAGCAGCAAAGAACAGGGTAACAAAGAAGACCAGTCCCAGTAGTGGGTTAGCTACTGCTGCCGTGTCACACAGAGTGTGTGCTGGGGGGGCAATTTTCTTGTGACAAATCTGAATTTGCAAGATGGGAGTGTGTGTGTGTGTGTGTGTGTGTGTGTGTGTGTGTGTGTGCACTGACTCCTGTGAGACTGCCAGGCAGATTTCTTATCCTACCCTGCAGTTCATTGAAATTTCTCTTACAGCCTCCCTACAGCACACCTTGTTTGTTTCTGCCTGGGAGAGATGGCATGGCAAGTAACTTCTTAAGGTTTCTGCAGATCTTTGGAGATGAAAACTATATGCTACATGTTACTTACAGTTCCTAAAGCTTTCTAACAGTGGCTGAGAGGTGGGAACTCTGCCTGTTGGAAAAGGACTGGCGAAAGGTTTTATAAAACCAGCAGCAGGACAAACTCACTTGAAGGAAAATGATTACTTAAAACCAGCAGTGGGGACAAACTCACTTCAAATCAGTACTTTATTGCAAAGTTATTTTCTAATAGGAGCAACCCACGTGCCTGGTGTGGTCAGCCAGTGTGGCTGTAATGATCACAGCGCTGTTATTTGCTCCTCCTCAAAAGAATATAGGAATAGCTCTATCGTAGGACCTTTACTTTTTTTTTTCCCCCTTCCTTTTGAATTACTAATGATGTTCACTTTTTCTCATGCTGTGGGACCTTACTCATATTTGTGAGTAGTTATACACATGAATAATTTCCTGGACCTAAACAGAACTATCTGGTGAGTAATTACTCACCAGCTTGAATCAGGGGTTCCCAATGTGACTTATACATACATTGATACGCTCTTGCTGCTAATGAAACCTTATTTTGTGTTATAAAACAATGCTTTAAGACTTTCCAGGTGAAAATAAACATGGAAGGAATAGGTATTTCAAGCTTACAAAATAAAATGCAATTTGATTTAGGGACAGGGTATAATTAGGGGCTGCTGCTGATTAGTTACAGGCTCATTTCTCTACCTGAAGGTGTCCCATGTAGGTTTCCTGGGTTTGTGCAGCGCCTCGTTTGGATCAGATTAATGTGTGCTGACGAGTGGCCTTTGCAGAGCAGGATATTTGTTATGGGCAGCCTTGGGTACAGTTTGCAGTAGCAGTACCCCAGGTAGCTCCTCAGGCATGGCTGATTTCCACAAAAGCCATCTGCCCCACTGGAACTATCCCTCATGCACCTTTGAGGCTTGGGATAGCGTTTGTGTGTTCTTGCCCTCTTGCCTGGCCAGGACTGCTGTCTCTCCTGCCCGGGTGGGAGGGAAACAAGCCACCTCCTTGGGCATCACACTGATGACTGCTGTGACCCATTTGACAGGGAGTCCTCCTGTGGTTGGCTTCATTCCCCGTTTCTCCTGGGGCTGACTTTGTTCCCTTCCCAGCTTGTCTGCTCTCAGATGCACAAGGAAGTGCTCAAGGTTATCCTTGGAACTTGGAGAGATTGGATAATCAATCTCTCTTTCATTCTCAAGCTTGCATGAAACCACTGAGACATTCATTTTTGCAACTTGTCCAGTGGATTATTTGTTAAACTGAAAGAAAACAAAATTCTCTCCACCCCCCCAATCTCTATTGTAATTACAATTATAAGTATTTGATAGTTGTATTATAAGTATTACAAATTCTTCTGTCTCTAATGTCCTTCTGAGTACGAGGAGAGACCTGTCCCTGTGAGTTTTAGAAAAGTTTTGCTACATGAGACTGTGCCACAGCCCCCTGTTATTTGAGCAATCCACCTCTTGAGCATGGCTGGAAGCGGCCACATCAAAGAAAGACACAGAGACCCTGTGGCAACTATGGGGTAACTTGCTGGGGCAAAGGATTTTTCCCTAACCCCATCCACTGCTCTCTCAGAGTCCTGAGGGTTTATAACCCTTCCAAAATCTCTTTAGAAATTAAACCCTTGTGGCTGTTGCCCCCCCCATACACAACAGGTCCTTTTGCTGCACCCAGCTAAACTTTTGCCCTCTGTGATATCTTGTTCCACCGGATCATTGTCGGTTGTGTAAACACGTGTTTCTTTTCATCAGTGTGAAGTGTTCTGCCTCTCAGCTCCCCTGACCTTCTCCATGTGCTGGTATCTCGGGATGGGGTGAACAGCCATATCCAGATCACCTCTTTTTCTGCTGCCTGACTTCACACTCGACAGTCCTTTTGCTGAAACTCAACTCAATGACAGGAGAAAGGTTTAGTTGGGTCAGGTTAGCTCAGGTGCCTGAGCTGAGAGCACTCCACTTTGACCACACTTCTGTGCATGCATATGAAGAGATGTTGCAGTCTCTGCTGGCTGTGATCAGCTGTTATTTCCTTTTTATATGTGTCAGTGTGGAACATATTAAAATTTCTCAGTAGTGGTATGTTAGGAATCCCTCTGATGCCCCACCTCTAACTTAGCAGAACAATAAAAGCAAGGTTGTCGTAAGCCTTTGAGCAGCTGGTCGTCTATATATTCCTCCTTTTCACACATAATCTAATTCAGACTATTATCCGGGTAGCAGTGGCACTGCCACTTCCAGACACCATCAGTCCTTGCCTGTGTGCTGGAATTTCATTGTGTGGCATGGAGATCCTTTCTACTACAGGGGAGTGTAGCCTCTCTTCTGGTGCGAGAGTAGGGGGCTGCTGGTGCCATGGAGACACTGGTCCCAGGAATTCCTCCTCCCCATTGCTATTTTTCAGCTTCTCTTTGTTATTTTTCTAGTTGCATCGATCATTGTTACGGCTCACGCTTGTCACATTTCCCTGCTTGTTATTACTGAGCTGCAGACTGTGTCGGGCCGAGGCAGCACAGGTTATGTTGCCCTTTAAGACATGTGGGTTGAGGATCTGAGTTAATGCCTCAGCCCTGGTTTGGCAAAGGTTAAGCATACCATGGCAGTGACAATCACATTGCTGTCATAGCAGCACGGCTCAAAGGGAGTGGGACCTAGGGGAACGCTGCTCCCCTTGTTAGAAGACATAAAATTGTTACCATGAGCCGAATATTTAGGTTCCCTAATTATCAGAGGATGAGGTATATGGATGGTGGTCTGAATGTTCCCTGTGTATAAAAGAGGAAAGGATTTTGCCCCTGGGGTCAGAAGAGAGGGAACATCCCCTTCAATCACGTGCTGTCTCCGGCATGCATAACCCTCTCTGCTGGTCCCAGTGGCAAGGAGGTGTTTGCTTAGTGTTAAAGAATAAAAAGACCCATTCCTACTCCTGCATCTGTTGGTAACTACAGGCCTTTGAGTTCTCTGGAAAATATGCGAAAGACAGAGAACAAAAACTGCCCACCTGCTTGTAACACACTCCAACAGGTAGAGGACACATGCCTGAATGCCCTAGACCTCTCAGCAACTTGTAATTTGGCCAAGAGTAATTTTGCCTCATGTTGGGTCATAAGACTGAAGTAGAGGTAATTACTGAAGCAAATCCTATAGCTAATGCTTGGCTGGGAACATTTGCAGTGCAGCCAGCAGCCACCCTTGCTGGTTTGCCTCCTGAGAGGGATGGGCAGCCCTAGACTGCTCAGCTCTGCACCTGGTGCTTCACCAAGGAGTAATGCCATCCAGCACCCTCTGGAGGGATGACCAAGTGGAAAATTGTATTCCTCTGCTGTCTGAGACTCAAGACCGCGACTGGTCTGATATTCAGCGAGACACAAGAACAAAGAAAGAATCCAAGGCTGGCATCACATCACCATTAAATGGCTCTACTCCCTCATTAGAGAGATATCCCATGCATGCCCCTAATCAATCTATTTAAAGCTTCCTGGAAGCAGGAAAAGGAAAGAATAAAAATACAAGCACTCTTTTGTCCCCCAGTAGTTATTCTTTGCGAGTGTATGAAACCCTTTTCTCCGTGTTGGCCCGTGCCTGTCTGCTGGCTGGGCGCCAGCCTGCAGTACCCACTGGAGTTTGTTATTTCAACCACCGAGCAGGAAGGCACCTCCTGCTCCCCCTCTCCTACTACCTGAAGGGCTGGAAATATTCTTGGGAACTTCAAAAGCAGGGGGAAGTTCAGACAGCTCAAGTGCCATTCAGCTGGATTTGTTCCACCTCATGCACTGAGTCCCCATGGCGGGAGCACTTTTGAGGCCTTAAACGAGCCCAGGGAATCAGTCCCATGTGTGCTCATCCCATGAGTGCTGAGGCTCCCAGGGTGCTTCCATTATGTTTGCTGCAATTGCTCTGTTGCTTCTCATGCTTCACATGCCACGGTCTTCCTATTTATTTTTTTTCAGTCTGCTTACAGTCACGGGTATTCATCTCCTGAAATATTAAAAGACTTAAGGAAGGTTTGCCGTAAAAAATGCTTTGCAGAAGTTTCTCTCATTTACTTTATCAGTGGGTTTGCCATTTCTGACTGCTCAGAGGCAGCATCCCTTTTATCTTCTCAGGTTTTGAGGGACAGTGCCTGCAGTCACTGGCAGTCACACAGTAGGACAGCACAGCCTGAGCAGGACCAGAAGATGGGCTTCTTTACCATGGACAACCAGATGAAGAGGCTTAAATTACCTTCTTTAGAGCCTGTTTTCCTTCTTACTGCCTTTTTCCTTCCCCTCTCCTCTTGCCCACCAGCTGCTGCCAGCTCTGGCCAGGGGTGTGTGTTGTTTGTGTGCCCTCCTTGCAGGCACACACTGCCCTGCTGTGTAATGGGTGGATGGAGCTCCTGGACCACGGATGAAGACATTCCAATTGGCATGGAAGGGGACAAGCTCTGGCACAGCTGGATGTCAGTAGAGCAAACCCTCTTCAGCACAATGAGACCTTAGGAGAGCATTCACTTATTTAGACCTGCAAGGGTCTCACTCAAAATTACTTGGTTTGGTATTTGCCCCGCCTCAGCCTTGGAAGAAACCTGTTCAAATGCTGTGTGGAGGCATTCTTCAAACAGCTGGGGTTGCCTGTGTTCACCTGCTGCTGCCTGGCTGCCAAATGGCCACTCAGTGGCTCTGTCAGGTGTTTTGACAGGCAGCTGCAGAGTGGAGTGAGGATTTTTGACAGCATGTACAGGAGGCCAGCTCCTTCACTGCTGGAACAGAAACAGCCACAGTGAAGTAGCTAGATAAGAAGATGACTGTATTTATTCACAGAGCTAAGAGGTATGCTGGAACTGACAAAGACTCTGAGGTGGTTCTACAGAAAGCAGGGTCAGACACAGCATCTCATCTGGGGTTGCCTCTCCTACTCGATGAACTGTCCTCTGGAATGGCTCAGATTGTCACTGGTGTGATTCAGTCCCATAGCCCACAGTGCTTCCCAAGCTGTTCCCAGGCATGGAGTGGATGGCTGCGTGGGCTGGAAACCATCTGAGTGCTGAAGGATCTTTGGGAACAGACCGTGCTGCCCTCGTCGTGGCAGTGGAGAATTTAACCCTGCGGAACAAACCCTGGTGGAGCCTGACTGAGTAATTTGCCCATCACAGTTGTTTCCACTCCAATCCAGATCTTGGAGAGTGAAGCCCCCAAATCTTTATCTTTCTGGAAAATCTAAACTTTTCCAAATTCGATAAAGTTCTCGAGAAATCTGTTTTGGGCTCATGAAGAACTTTGTGGCTTTTTTTTTGTCAGAGCAGCAACAGTGAATTTACACACATGTCCATATATATACACATACATGGTTAGTGACACTTCTTTAGGTCTGGAGTTTGGAGAAACTGAGCAGTTCTGCAACTCTTCTGTTTACATAACAAATACAGAATGAGGGAACCACATGGTAGGATCCAAGTAATTGTGTTTACTAAATTTGCACAGCATGCAAGGCCAGGCTTAAGTTATATACACACACTGCTGCTTCAATGGGATTTTGGCAGCCTCCAAAACATAAAAAGCATTGAGTGACTTAAACTGTGCCCTCATCTTCAGGCAGGAGGCTCAAACACAGAAAATGCACAGCAAATGGAGGCCAAGCTGAACATACGTGCATGCCTAATGCAGGGGGCTCAGGGAACAGCTAACTAGAAGTACACCATAAATGAGCTTTTCCACTGCTCCCTTCCTACCTTCCAGGGCAAAAGCTGTGCAGATCCAATAGACCTTTGGAGAATTGCTCAGCTCTTTATTTTTTCCAAGATACATAGCAAAAAGGGAATTTCTGTTTACGTTCTCACAAAGTGACTGGCTAAATAATTCCAGATGATGGAATGTTCTTCTGTCCTTAAAGCAAAACAAAACCTTAACCTTCACCACTCTCTGAATGATATTAGAACTACGATAAGAAATCTCTATTATTCAGAAAGCAGTTAATAAGCATATAGAGTTGGAAAAATAATCCTACCTCTCCCCCTATGTCCACGTGCAGTACAGTTTTAGACTGTATGTTAATACGGTTTTTCTTTGGGATGTCTTCTATTTTTCCCTGAAGTTTTCAGGTTAACAGCTGTAGCAGTTTTAGGTAACAGCTGTAACAAGTTTTAGTATGTTATGTCTTTGTGAAATCCTGAAAACTAGTTATATGGAAAGGGCACTAAGCCTATAGGCAACAAAATGTACTTCCCATATCTCAGTGAATTCTGAAAAAAATGTGGACTAGTGATTTTCATCCACAGTTAGGCCATGTATTTTTGTAGCAAATTTTCAGCCTGAGGATATGAAGTCACCTTTGCATCTTTTTCTTTACAGGATGTTGTAAAGAGGGAGGCTTTAGGCTTCCTTTTTGTCAGCTTGGCAGATGAGCTGTCTACCACAGTTTTCACATGAAAAAAAAGTGAGGAAAAACCAGCTGAAATAGAAGAACAAAATTTCTCTGTGAAATCGTTGATTTTAATAAAAAAGTGTGTTTTCCAAATGAAACAAAACGTCATTGTAATGATGATTTATGATAACAATTGTACTTGCTTCTGTTTTTTGGACAGAAGTATAGACTGGAAACTACTTATGCCAATCCTGATAGCATGTGCTATCTAGGATTTTATAATTTCAGACAGCATTTCCAAAGGAATGCAATTTGCAACTAAAAAAAAAAAAAATAAAAGAATGCTAAGTTCAAGTGAAATGCCATTGCACAATATCAGCTGGAAATGGGAAATGTCACACCAACGTACCTCATTGTGGTGATCTACCAAAGCGAAAACATTTCGACTTTTTTCTTACAGAATTAAAAATCTGCAGCCTAACTTCTGTGTGTTTAAATGTCCCTCTAAGACTTTTTCTTCCATATATACTTTATATAATATATGTGCTTGAAAAATGTATGTGCGTGCTTCCCATAGGTGTGCCAGGAGATGCACCTACACGTTCTGCCAGTGTGTCTATAAACAACTGTAACCAGCTATTTCACAGGAGATGGATCACATTCACAACGGTTTTCTCTCTTTTTTCTTATAAATATGTGATACTTTTTACTTCTTTCAAAGTATTGTTACCAAAGCCTGCTACATTTCTTTGTTACTAAAGTGTCAGGACAATTTTAAAAGACTCTGGAAGTGTTAATACTTTTTGTACTGTGCTTGTCCTGAAGAAGGTACAGCCATATTCCTTTTCTCACACTTTTCCCCCTGTCTTTCCAGCTTTCTCAGAGTGTTTTCACGAGGCAGACTCTGTGTCATCCAATTATTTCCTGAAGAAAACTAGGGAGATAAGCCTTTGAAAACTGAGCCAGGACTACAGATTTCTCTCACTGTATTAAATCATACTGATCAAAACCATGGAAAGATATAGAAGCACAGAATTAACAGTGGGACAGCGAGAATGGGAAATGGGGATCCCTGGGTGTAATATCACATGAAATGAGACCGTCTAATATCAAGTAAATTTATTTGGACAGAGAGGGAATTACTGGGTGTGTAATAATGATTAACTATGTTGGAGGGAGACCTTGCCAAGCAGCATGTTTTGGTCAGCCTCTTTATAAAAAAGAATAGGAATGTAGGTAAAAGGTTAAACATGGAGAAAAAAATAGTGCATCCCTCCTCCTGTTAGCTAATCCTTGGGCATCATCTGCATGAACTAGAGTAGCACAGTTCACTTCGGGGAGGGAGTCTGTCCCAGCTCCCATGACCGAGAGATTTCTCTCCTATGCTGTTAAAATGCTTGGAGGGATATTTATTGACATGAATGAGACTGTGCATAAATGTATCTGGGATCCTAAGCCTTTAGTGTTGCTGGTTTAAGTTCTTTATACTGCAAAGACATAGTATGTTTTTAACATCTCATTTGCTGAGGAAAATATACCTCAGGTCATATGTCAGACTCTGGGAAAAAATATATTGTCATTTAAATCCAAAGTCACATAATTTTTCCTTTCCTTCTTAAGCACATGGATAATAGCCTGAAAAAACAACAACAAAAATGTCTAATACACAGAGCATCTTTGTCTCTCTAACACACAGAGCATCCCTAATAACACTTCTTCCCAGCATGAGACTTTGGATGTCACATCAGCGCCATCCCAACTTGGATGAACTCTGGAAGTGTTTGTCACTGCCAGGCACTCCTCTCACAGAAGTGCTGGAGGAGGCTATAATGCAATACACAAATCACCAAGCACTCTGGTGGGGAGGCTGTTTGGGAGATGAGTATCAGTCGGTTTAGAGGACTGCCAGCAAACCAGAAAACAGTTTTGAAAGAGGCTTGTGAAAGGCAATAAAGGCACACATTGGCTCTTTAAATACTCAAGAGGCTCTGCTGGAGCATTTCTTTGTGAGCAGGGAACTGTTTTATCCTAAGTTTCTTCAGAAAATCTTTGCACTTTTAACTGTACTGATGAGTATCCTTTGACGATCCTTCATCGGGCTGTGTTTAGATGGATAATTCACAGCTCTTTCAAGTCATATCTGTTTGTAGTAAAAGTGAAATTAATCACCCAGTTGGGACTAAGAGCTTTGTGAGAAGGATCAAGGGACTGTGAAGAAGCAGCTGAGGGAGATATTCTCCTTCCCCCGCTGGCACAAAGTTCTGGGCAGCATTTCAGGGGCTGTCCTGTGCTTTTTCCTGGGGAATCTCCTGATCTCCAATACGAACCAGAAATCCAGATGCCTGGGTAGATAGCAATATGTCTCCACCTAAACGTATTTCTTCCCAATTGATAGCTGAGTACTTGGATAGTATGGAATAATAAATGTATTTTTCAGATGCTGCTCTTTAATTAGTGGGGAAGAGGCTGACACTGAGCAAGTGCTGCCTGGCAAGTGAGCAAGTAACGCCTGTCCACATGTGTGCATGGGAGTTTGGTACTCAGAGGGCAGCACAGACAGAGGCCCAGGTATTTCCTCTTGCAGTGCAGGTCGGTACTCAGCAAGTTCGCTGGGGGAACACTTTCTTCATGCCTGGGCTCGGTCACTCAGCATCTCTCCATGCTGGGGTTGTTCCTTGCCCCTGCAGCACACCAAAGACAGGCAGCCTCTATAGCCACAGCTCAGCCTGCCTCCAGCCTTTCCATGTGCTATCTAGGCCAGAAATTCCCATCTGTAATGCAGAAAGCAGCCAAGCTTTGCCCTTCTTTGGCACTTTGAGTGGATACAGAGCCCTTTCGATCTGCAGAAATTTCTGATGTATTACTGATCACCCCTTTTGAAGGGAACACAATAGGGTCATCACCAAGTGGAAAAGAATGGCATTGCACCGCTTGTGATCTTAAAAGCCAAAAGGTTCTCCCTGAAATGACAGTGCTAAAAGCAACAAGGCCTTGACATCTCCTTCCTTAATGCCACATTCCCTACCTACTGTGGGAATGATGCTCGCTCAGAGCGTGTATTTTGGCTAGCAAAGGTCCTGAGTGCCTTAACATTATCTATCTCTATTTTCTCCAGAGGTCTTTTTGCTCAGGATTGTGATTTACATTGCTTTTATTCCAGCTGTGCAGGAGATTCTTTGATGGATTACAATCTCGTCAGACTCCAACTTGAGAAGAAGAATGACAGCTCAGACACTTAAACCAGACTTTTCACCATCCTGGAAAGGAACTGGCTGCCAGAATTTGGTGGGTTTTTAATGCTCTACCCCCCTCTGCTGTTACCAGCGAGAAGTTCCTCGACAATGGGAAATCATGTACTCGCGGCTTCGATTTCCATGCTCTCGCTGCTGGTGATGATGGGAGACACGGACAGTAAATCCGACGGGTCCTTCCTGATCGACTCCGACCCCAGCCGCTGTATGAGGCACCACTATGTCGACTCCATCAGCCACCCTCTCTACAAGTGCAGCTCCAAGGTAAGGCCTCCCCTCACCTCCTCACAGCACGATGCTGCGAGGGAAGAGTTGTTAAAATGAGCCATTTGGGGTGTTTTTCTCTATGTAAATTCCCGTCCACCAAAATCGGGCTGCAGAGGGATGCAGATGTGGAGACATCTCGTGTGTACCTAAGTACTGGGACTGGACATAAAGGCTCTTGACTCTCTTTTCAGCTTTTCAAAAGGACAAATGCATGATGAAAAAAGTGATGATGGTAAAGTTTACATGCAGTAAATTATAAGTTTCAAAGGAGCGCTTTTGGGATCTCATCTGACGGTCCCAAGGAGACGGGCTAGTTTGGAAGTTTAGATCACCCCAGTCACCCCATCCTTCAAGTGGGTGTTTAATCTGGAGCACGTAAATTCATAGCTACCATAGGTGAAGTACTGAGATAAAGAACCAAACTCTAAAATGGTAATTGAAAAAGGTTGTGAAGAACATTACTTATTTTCTCCCTGCCCAGCCCCTTTTCAAAGCCTTTGTTTTCATGCAGAATGACACTTAGATGGTAACTGTAGGGCTTAGGAGCAGACAGAAGTACAAGATTGACTTTCATCTGGGATTTCAAGCCTGAAAAGTTTTGTGTCAAAATGGTTTAGCAGCCTGTGCATGTAGCCTACAGCCATTCATTTCATTGTGTGGAGAAAAAGAATTTGGGAGAAACAATGGGAAAATCATTGCTGGTCCCTTTTGTCTTGTCCTAATTTGTTCTGTCTGAGTTAATAGAGTCTGTACATTCAGATGGCTGGGCCATCCCTCTGTCCCATGGGAAGGGGCTTTGCCTCAGGCACTCACATCCCTGGATTAAGGAAGGGGAACAGCTGCCAGTGCCAGTGCCTTTGCCAGCCCTGTGTTGGGTAAGAGAGTGATGGGGGCCGGAGTGTGACAGAGTTTAGGACAAGGGGGGTGCCTGCCTGGTGGCAGACCCCAGCAGCAGGGATCCTGGGAGCATTTACAAGGAGCAAGGATCCAGAGTTGGATGGATGCAGTGCTGGCTGCAGACACCCCAGATGCCTTCACGTGCAGAACGAGTTCCTTGCTTCCCATAATCAGTGCAGGGGTGAGGGAACTCCACAGGAAGCTGCAGGTCATAAGGCTTAAAATAAAGCACAGAGAGAAGTGTCCACAGCAAGTCAGACCCACTCGGTGCTCTGTGCTCCTGCTGTGCACCAGGACAGCTGCTGTGCACTGGGACAGCCGGGCTTGTCCTGTGCCTGCTCAGCAGAGAGGGGCTGACAGCCTCCAAACTGGGCACAGGGAGCCCTGCTCTGCTCTGGGCTGCCCTATGCTGTTCTCTCAGCAGTGCTGTCTGCCTGGCTTTGTACAACCATGCCTGATTCACAGCAGTGGGAGCCCAGAGACTTTTGCCCTGCTTCTTCTGAATCCAAAGAGTAAAATCATGCATTACTTGAGATTCAGGAGCAGCGTTTTGATCTGCTTTAAGCCTAGCCTAGACTTTACTAGTTACCAGGAGATAGCCTGAAAAGGTGGTCTGTCCAGCAGACAATCTGGCATTAACAGAGAGAACTGCAGAGCTGCATCTCTTTGTGCAATATTGATTTTATCGCAGTTGACCCCAGCGAGAGGCAAAGGTGACAAAGTGTAGCTGTGTGGGTGGTGTGGGTGGCTTTTGCTTACTGGTATCTGTGAGCTTCCAGCCCTCCCCTCTCTGCACATTTCTGATCACCTGTTAGACCTGAGAAGAGGGAGGGAGGGAGGAAGGGAGGAAGGAAGGAAGGGAGGAAGG
>VZRR01000189.1:0-27999 GCA_013398015.1 Oreocharis arfaki | reverse complement strand
AGGAAGGAAGGAAGGAAGGAAGGAAGGAAGGAAGGAAGGAAGGAAGGAAGGAAGGAAGGAAGGAAAAGAACCCATCAACAGCTCAATTTTTTTGGTCATCCCCAATGACAGAGAAAAGCAAAAAAGCAATCAGGCCTTTAGGAGTTGGGCTGATGGAAATGAGAACACAGAAGGCATTGGAATGAAAACCATATCATTTCAAAAGTGAGCTTTGAGGAAAAAAGTTGTTGACATAAACATTTGCAATTCTGGCTGCAAAAGTCAGTGATCCTTTTTAAATCAAGCCTTTAATAGAAATCATGTTTGAAAATATTATCACATCTTTTGGCTTCCCAAATTCCACAATGGTTTCAAGAACACTTTTATAACAATACCGTGATTTGTATGGGCTTTCTCATGAAATGGAAAATGAAAACAGTTTCCATACGAAGTGAAATAATTTCCTAGAAAACTCTCTTAATTCAAGCTTTTGTTTTGTTTTGTTTTGTTTTGTTTTAAGGTCTTGGGGATCTGAATCATCTTGGTAGACATATGGCTTCTGTTCTGGATCTAGCATGTAAACACAGAGGAATATTAGACATGCTAATGAAAACTAGATGCAATGTCTGTTTACATACATATTGTGATAAAATGTAACCAAGACAAAAAACGGAAAGTTCTGTGGGAGTAGATGTGGGAATTGTGGAACCTCTTGTTTCCACCAAGTTTCCATTGTGGAAGCTTGGACTGACAGTGTTGAGCAGAGACTTTGCCCTTTTTTGGGGTAATAGACTGGTTTCACTAAGATATCCTTTCTCACTCCATATGTTTTCCCTTTTGGTGCAGCGTAGAGTTACAGAAGTTAAAAATTGCTTCAGAAATTGCAAGACATATTATGTTTGCCGTCTGTCCTGGTTGAGAAAGGATTATGTCCACTGTGTTTCTCTGTGGAGGCTGCCAATTGTACCCACATGGGAGGCAGTTTTATTAAACATCCAGCCAATATAATTTGATCATTAAAATCCCTTTTGCTTGTGGCCTCAGGCAGGCGATGAAAACAGTTTTCCAAATCCTTTGGAAACATCATCCATTATAGTAACAAAACATACAAAAGAGACACAAAAGAGGGATGGAAGAAGGCCATTTGTTCCAGAAAAACAGTGTTTTCCTTCGTCTTCAAGGAAATGTTTCTATCAGTTCACGAGGTATTACCTTTCCTAACTATGTTGGATTTGCCCTGACCTCTGTCATGGAGACCCACTGGTCTCCATCAACTGCAGGGTTCCTCACTGCTCCCAGAGCCTCCTAAATTCCAGTTTTGGCTGTCACAAGCGCTTCATCCAGAGTGCCAGAAGCATGCTACCACTGACAGCCTCGCACTAAAGAATCCAGCCCAGAGAGACACGGAGCAGATGAAGAAAGATTTAGCAGATGTTTGAAGGCATTTACTCCTGAGGTAGCTCAGGAGATTTTCAGTAATGCCTGCTTGCAGCCAGGCCACAGGAACTGTGTGAAAATCTGTTCTCAGGCATCTCAGCCTGTCTGCTTTCAGGCTTCAGCTTGTTACTGAAGGTGCAGAAAAGAGGACTGCAAACACCGTAAATAACAAACCAGTTCACAGCTTCTGGATTTCCAGAATATGGCTCAAATGACCAGAGTCAAATATTGCCTCAGATTCAGGTTGCTCTCTTTTGTACCTACGAGACCATTGACTTTAAATAATAATGATAATGATAATGATAATGATAATGATAATGATAATGATAATAATATTCTTCCCTAGCTGCTCACAGACCCACGTGGTTTCCTTGTTGTAGGACACTGTGCTTCTGGATCCAGCTTTGCGAGGTGACACGCACAAACTCACATGTGCAGGGGACAAGGGGAGCCAAGAGGTGTCAGGTTATAAAATACCCACATGTTTTTACTATATATACACACCCACTGTATTACTGTGCTATGCCATCAGAGCATTACTAATTATTTAGGTGATAATCTCTGTTGCACTACAGTACACAAAGCAATAAGCAGCTGGTGCAATTGATTAAAAGGCAAAGCAAAGCTTTCAAAGTACATGCTATTTCCAGCTCATTTGCACACCTGCCAAAATCCACTGGTGCTGTTCTGGATTTATGAAGAGGAAGGAAATTTTGGTCAGGACTTTAGGTAGCCCAGAAGGTTGGAAAGCTATGAAAATGGGAAATATGATAATTTTTTTTTTAGCCTGAAAGTTTAACTTGATAACCTTGGGTTTGTGCCATTTGTAAGAGTTTACACTGTCATCCAAAAACAAGGCATAAAACCAACAGTGTAATTCCACATTATATAAATACTGACCTTAATCTTATGAAAAACTAAGTAGCCAGAAAAATTGCCAATTAAAATTAGAGCCTACGCAGACTAAAACAAGTTTTTAAAGACAAGGCTTAGAAATTACAAATTATAAATTATAAATTGTGAATTACAAATTATAAATTATAAATTGTGAATTACAAATTATAAATTATAAATTATAAATTATAAATTATAAATTATAAATTATAAATTATAAATTATAAATTATAAATACAGTGGCACATTGACTAAATATTGGCTGGGTTTGCATTAGGAAGCCAGCTGTTTATGAGAAATATATTCAGACAGAGATATTGGCACATCAGATAATTCCACCCCATAATTACTCTGGACAACTCTTCTCTACTCCTGCCAGTTTCTTAAGGGCTTGTTTTATTTTTATTGGCATTTCTGAAAGTACCTGCAGATACAGGAGCAGATGTGTGCCATAAAAATTCTTAGGATAATAGTACCAGAAAGTGACTGATTTTTCCAGCTCTGGAAGCACCAACCATCAGAAGCCAGCCCCAACATACAGCAATGTGTGCTGTCACATTTGGGCTGAAATCGTAGAAATGATTGGTTGGAAGGGACTCTAGAGATGCTCTGAACCTCCCAAAAAGCAACTTCTGCCTGTGGCATGTCCCCATTTACGACTCCTGAGGAGACTTCAGCTCTGTTGTCTTTGAAGCCTTCAAGCAGTTGCCAGGTGCTGTTAAATTGCTTTTTGCTCCCAAATTTTACAGATTGGACTTGATAAACCCAAAGATCTTTTCCAACCTAGTTCATTCTGTGATTCTGTGATTCAGTCAAAAGTTTGGGAACAGTCTGTGACAGAGAGTGCACAGTCTGGTGAACTGGTCAAAGCAGCGGACCTAACAAGAGCTGTCAAGGTGCTGGGAAGGAAATTATCAGGTTAAATGTCCCAATCTGCTCCTTTCCTTTGCAATACAGGCAGCATTAGATACCTGCATAGCTGATATCTAATTGGACTCCTTCACCAGCTGCCTGCCTGGGAAGTGAGTTTTGTTTACCAAGTGGAAAAAAGTGGATCTTTATCTGTGAGTAGTGGGGTGACAGCACTGTAGTGATTGTCCCTTTCATGTTCTCTATACACTAAAGACACTGCTATTAAGGAGCTTGACATGGCTGATAGGTCCAAAGCTTGGGTGTGACTCAACAATACACTGAAATTTCCTTCCCACCGTATTACTACTAACAGCTGAACTTAATTTATGTATGAATATGCAGTACCACAAGAAGGATACCATAAATTTATGCTACAAATCTTAAAGGATGACAAATTTGTCAGAGAGCAACAAGAACCCATCTCTTAATTTAACTAAGATGCAAGATGGTCCCAAGTACAGATCATCAGCTCATAAAGACATCTTCCTTGTGACTGGAAGTGTAGTCATTAATATATTAATACATTAATACATCTTCAAGCAAAACATTCAGCATGCAAGTGCTCTTAGAAGAGTAATTTTTAAGCACTGTACAATGGATGATCAGAACCTTTCCCATGGACACAGGCAGTGCTGGCATTTCCTACTTGATTTCAAGAATATTCTCTCTCTCTTTTATCTCATCTTTCCTTACGAGTCTGACCAAAGAGAAAATTAAACATTCAATGTATCTGCTTGCATGACTTAGAGATTTGCAGCCGGCTGAGCTCGTGTAGTGAAGGAAGCCCAAAAAGGTTTAACACTATAAAATATTTGCTGTCACCTTTGTAGTTGTTCTTTCAGATTGTCTGGAAAAAAACCATGAGATACGTGCAGAATAGTTAAAATGTAATGTCCTCCCATGGTTATAGGAAAGACTTACAACTGTTTTACTGCCTACTTTAGATGATATAATAAGCTGATATTGAAGTTTGTGTTGGTTAAGCAAAATTAGCTGACATGGATTTAATATTTCCGTCCCCATGAAAGTATCAGAGTTTGTCCAAACTTGTACAACACCCGCTATCAAGGTGGTAACAGCTGTTCCTAGCACATCATTTACTGAGCTTTAGAGGGTCCTTTTCAAGATTTATGTAGTGCTTAATGCTCTATCCATCTCCCCCGCTCAGCAAGGGGTTGTTGGGGAGTAGGTGACTGCCCATGGACTTTCCTTCCTTAGTGCCTCCCATTGTGCAAGTTACCTTGTTCTGGTCACAGCTCACACGGCAGACTCAGAAGAAACACAGAGCCTGCACTGCTTTTGGAAAATCTCACTAGGAAACCTTCATGTTTGGCAATCTATTCAACTTTTTTTACATTTTAACTGCCTTATGCTATGCAGTGCATTTTATCTAGATACAACTGATGCAATGATATACAGATACACAAATTTAAAAATTTGCAATTTGTAATTTGCAAATACATGTTCAAGGGGACCTTTGTCAAAGGAGTGAGCTAGAAACACACTTCTTTAAAGCAATAAACTGAGCATCTTCTTTATATCTAGGCTTTACATGTTCATATACCTAAGAACTTGGACATTTTGCTGTCCCTGAGAACCAGTTCTGCTGATCACTGGTGTATATAATCAGAGCACTGGTAAATACCCAAAGTATCAGTTTGGCTGATGATTTAAGAGCTTGGCTGCTACAAATCTGGGGTTAGCAACTCACAGTTGCAGTCACAGTGTCTGGAAAGCAGGGCTGGCTGTGATCATTTGAGGCCCTGAGGCCAGTCCAGGTCCTGCAGTCCTTGTTGGAGTCAGTGGCAGAGACTTCATGAGCAGCCTTGCTTTTCCTCCTGCCCAAGTTATCTCCTCCACTCTCTGGTGTAGCTCAGGGGCAAAGCATGGTGTGGGGCTGGGATGCAGTGACAAAACCCCAGCCAGGCTGGAAGGAGGCACCCACCTGCTGGTGCCAGCTGCGTGCTGGGGACACGTTTCCTAACCCGTGTGTTCTCCTCCGCAGATGGTGCTGCTGGCTCGCTGCGAAGGCCGCTGCAGCCAGACCTCGCGCTCGGAGCCGATGGTTTCCTTCAGCACCGTCCTGAAGCAGCCCTTCCGCTCCACCTGCCACTGCTGCCGGCCCCAGACCTCCAAGCTGAAGGCCATGAGGCTGCGGTGCTCGGGGGGCATGCGGCTCACGGCCACCTACCGCTACATCCTCTCCTGCCACTGCGAGGAGTGCAACTCCTAGGGACCGAGGGGCACAGCAGGTGGGGGACAAGGGGGTGCTGCTGCTGAGGAAGACTCCCAAGCAACAATCCAAGGCCAGGCCGGTGCTCCCAGCACGCGATTGCAGCGAGGACAGGACTAACCAGGCTGGATTGAATCTGAGAGCGGAAGTACAAAGTGCCCTGGGTTGCTGGATGGTGCTGGTACCGCAGTGTGGGCTGTGACAACGATGAAAGCATGAGGACTTGTTTTTAAGAAGCCTTTCTTTTTTTCTGAAAGGATATTTTTGAGAGTTTCTTCTTTTTCAGACTCGGCTCTGACTACAGAGAGGTGCTTTTACTTCAGGCCACGGGCAGCAGGGGAACAGGGAAGGTCAGCCAGATGACAGCAGTGCACTCTGGAAGCTGATATTTGGACAGAGGACGGGCATCAGTTCCCACAGACAACCTCCTAACCTATCAATTTATTCTCAGTTTTCTAGTTATACTGGCCTTCAAAGCAAACTGTGCTGCTGGAAAGGGCCATCTGTTACTGACCTAGTGGCCAAATGCTGGATAACTTTAACTGTGGTTTAGCAGAAATTACAAATAAACCATTGAAAAGTGAACTGGATATGAAATGCCATGCTTGGAATACCCAGCCTAGCTGAAACAATTATTTGTACCATGTGTCATCAGAGTTCAGTGGCTGAGCAACTCTTGGGAAGGAAAAGGTCATGAGATACACTATTCCCTTCTAAAAGCCTGGAAATGTGACACATCACATCTGTCACAAAAGCCATTATTCAAAAGCTAAAAACTAATCAAATATTAAAACGCCACGTTCTAAATGGAGTAATTTCTTAGCTTGAGTAGATCTGTTGATGTACAGAACCAGAGCCACCAAAATGATGACTAAACCTAGGACTTATTTTCATCTGTAGCTCTTAGGCCATTGAGCAAATACCATTTTGCCTTTTAAAGACAGGCAATCCCCAAATCCTAAATCTCAAAACAACAGGAGATCCAAAATTTGGGAATGATATTTGGTATTTGCTGAGAAACTCTGTCCCTCCTCCATTAACATGAGGTTTTAGGAAGGTTCACTCATAGCCTCTGGTGACTGCAAGGAAACAACATAACTGTTCTTCTCTCGTATTACAATTCTTATCTTCTTAGATGGCAGCATGTGCAGCCAGCAGCATGTCTGTGCTGCTCACAGAAACCTGGCTGAGCCATTGTTTTGGTAGGAGCCATGAGGGTGTTGAGAGCATCTTTGCTGTGCAAGGATTCAGGATCAGCGGCACCTGTGTGCACAGTCCCACAGTTATTGTCTGAGATAGACTGGGCTGGCTGCCATGCACAGCAAGGTCTGGCAGGGTCCCGTGGTAAGGAGGGGAAGAACAGAGTTCAGCCCAGCTGTTCACCTCCACCCCGTTTATCTGCAGCAGATGCCATCAACAGCAGCTCGAGGATACACACAGCTGTGTGAGACAGGGAATCCCCAAAGGTCTGACAGGGAGCACAGCAACAGGAGTTACTGTGGCTGCTCAGGCAAAGCCTAAATCCTTTGCCTCACGGTGAATGGTTATGGGATGTGAACGCAGAGGTGACAGACACTGGCCTTGCAAGCCAAACCCTGGAGCAGGATGGCAGTCAGAAGTGGAAAGCCATGGGGGACAGATACGACCACAGACACCATTCAGAGAGGTTTGTGATACATGGGAAGAACTGTCTCTGTCTTCTGAAGGTGACTTGGAGATGGTCATTTTTCAATGACACAGAGCTGTGGGCAAACAAAAGGGTGAATCCAACCTCCAGAAGCTGAGGGGCTCAGACTGAAATGTCAGAACTGGGAGTGATGAGCCCCAGTGAGCTCATTAGACACCATGTGTTATCCCAGGACTGTCAGTCATTCCTTTCACATCTGACGCATGGTCTGAACATCAAAGGGCCAGCACAGGGAGCGTGAGCTGGGCATTATCACCAGACTACTTTGTATGAAAGATCATATGTACATCCCTTTTCCACTCTCTTTCAACCTCCAGCATCTAAAGATCCCATTATCCAAAAGAGCACCACCCCCTACTGTTAATTATATATAGCAAATTCCAGTCCTTATTCAAAACGTCAGCAATACCTTTGATAGCCAAACAACCATAGTGCAAAATATGCATGACCTCCAAGCGTGGGTGTAGACACTGCTGCACACCAGCAGCACCATGCAGCTATCTAAGGAGTGGGAATGTTTGAGGGATAATTGCTATATCCAGCATCACCTCCCCCCGGGTTGTGCTGCCCCTGGTCTCCTTTGCCAGTGCAAAATGGGGGGGCTGTGACATGAAATCTGGGTGCTGCAAGAGGTTAAAAGGGTTGGATGGGACCTGGCAGAACAGCATGGCCCTGATTGTGGCCCTCAGGTAAGAAGAGACAGCGGGGTTCAGCAGAGACCATGCTTGAGCCAATTTAGCCAAAAAGAGAATATCCGTAGTGAGGGAAGAGCTTGGCTGGTATTTACACCCAGACCCCCCTCACCAACACAGAGACAGAACTGCAATTGCTCAAATCGGCCTCACAGAAGAAATTTTTGTTTCAACACAAACCTTTTTCCCCTCTCACCCCCCCATACTCCTTCCACTTTTTCTCTGTTCCTCTGATGAAGTAATCGCCCTGTACCTTAAAGGCTGTTGCTAGACATAAATGTTGAGGTGAATTCAATATTATCTAATTGAACCGTGGGAGTCGAATAAACGTATGGAAGGAGTATAACAGAAATTATCAATGTCAACAAACACTAGTTATAGGTAGCCACAACTTGATACTAAGGAATGAATTGAACTTTCAAATTCTCCTTTTGGCTTTGTCAGGCAATCTTTATACTAATATTTAAGAAAAGGAGGAACTATTCTTCAAAACCAAATACCCCAAAGTCAGTTATAAATCCGTATTTTCAGCCCAACCAGTCTGTCAGTGTTCCATTATGGAGACCCTGAATGGTCCTGCTGTGTCAGAGGGTGGTTTGACTCACCCATTAAGGATCACACACCAGGCAGAGAGATCTCCTTCTGGGTCTCCACACCGTCACCCACTGTCAGTGACCACCAGCGCCCTTGAAGGACTCACATTAACAGTTTATGGAAAAATATTCTATTAATAAATTTGTGACAGGTTAAGGTTCAAGGATTGCAGGTGATCTTATCTGGCTGCAAAGACTATTCAAACAATATATTAATTCAAAGCAATATCTGAACAAGGTCTAATCCCCAGTAAAAGCCAGATGGAGATCATTCAACACACACAGAGTACGATTCTTACCCAAGGAGAGGGGTTTCACCATAGCTGCTGGTTCAACATCAGGACATCTTTATCTCCCTCAGTTTTCAGATGCTGTGCAGTTCATCACAAAGTATCACTGAGTTCCCTCTTCTGCAAGAGTTTCAACAGGGTTTGGCTGTAGCATCTCCACTCCACTCCACTCCATGCCACTCCACCCTCTGTTTAGTTCCCCTTAGATTGTGTGGGAATTTGGGCATGCTGACCATGTTCTGTCCAGGAAGAAGGAGCTGTATTTTCCCTTATAATTTCTGTACCATTATCTTTTTACCCCACACTTTCCCACACACGGAGACCAGAGACAAACACCAGAGCTTCAGCGGTACCCTTTGCTTTTAAGAAAAGCCTTACAGTTTGTGCCTATCAGAAATAATCTGTGGTTTGCCAGAATAAAAGAGCCCATGATGTAGCAAATTTGAATTATTTTGCTCCCAGCTTCAAAGCCACTATACTGGTTCAATGTTTATGAGAATCACTAAATGGAATAACTCACCGCTTTCTTGGAGATATCCCCCCTGACAACACCTCACCTTGCCTGCTGACCTTGAAGAACTTTTACCAAGAGTTCCTGGGCCTGTCTGTCTCCCAGTGGCCTTTATCAGGGTTTTTGTAAGTTACTGTCACAGGCCTCATGCAGTAAAGGAGAGACAAAATTCACTGACATCCATGGTACACCACAGCCTGTGCTGGGCTTTCCTGTGAGCCTTACTTGAGGCCTGTTTGCCAAGTCCTTCCAGACCTACCATGAAGCCCTGAAGCTCAGGCAGGACTGTGTGACTTGCAGACAGAATGTTTTTGTGAAAGAGGAGGGAAATAAGAGAGGAGACGTTACTGTCCCAAAGGAATAGTCCTATGCTCTGCTGCTCTGTGTGCCCAAACTCAGTTCTTAGTCCCTGATGTGAGGAAAGAGAAGCCCCTGAGCTCCCTCCTGTGGGTGAGTGTTTTTTCCAGTGTCTAGTCCTACTTGTTTAGAGACAGTAGCTTCTTACAGAAATTACCTGAAATAGGATTAAACCCCCTACAAAACACAGTTCTGCTTAGCAAAGCATTCTTCCTCTGACTTGGGCCATAAATATTTTTGAAAAATCCAAATGCCATTGAAAAAGCCGGTGTAAGGAGGGGGAGGGAGGATGTGTCTTGCTTTCTTTGACTGTAATTATTTGAAATACAAGGAGCTGACAGCCTCCTAACATAGATTACATTATAGCTAACAGGTAGTGAGACTGATACTCTTACAAAAGTGCAGCAGTGTTGCAAACTTGTGTAAAAATAAGCTGATTGGAAATCCAAATTTTGAGTCTATCCTTTTTATTTTGCAAGCAAAGGGTCACAATCTCTATATATTGTTCAAAAGAGAAAGGACAATCATCAGTAAACTGCAAACTATGTTAGTAAGCAGGCTAGTGCACTGAAAATGGTTGCTGGAGGTTCTAAAATACAAAAAAGATGCTTTATGTATATCAAGCTAAAAAAATTCAGAGTTCATTAAGGAGAATAAGTAATCTTGTTTGGCTTGCAACAAGAATGATATATCAAAGTGTTTTGTTCTGCTTTTTTTTTCCTAATAGACCATTCAGAAAAGGTCAAGGAATCAAAAACATGTATGAAAATACAGAAGGACATCTATCATTTGTCTGAGTTAGAATTAATTCTTCCTTTAGATGTTAACCAGCAGTGCATCCCATGAAATATTAAAAAAAGTTAATCATATTCCCAGCTAATCTACATATATTAACATGATCTTTTATTCTTCAAGGAATAAAGAGCAAATCCTGAGTTACACCTGTTTTCATTGAGATGCACAATTGGTATTCCAAGCTCTACTTGGATCTCAAGACTTGATAATGTTCCATTCTTTAGAGGCTTTTCAGACATAAAAAATATCGGAGATTTGCACTGATATTTTGTACTGTAGTTAATCACTGCATAAAAAAGATTAATCTGGGGAGCTGCAGAAAGTTGTGTGCCAGGATTCACCTCCCCCGGCTCCCTACCCTAAGCACTAGAGCCTCTGACTTGCTGGATCTAGTTCTGCCTCCAAAATAATTTCTGGAGCTGAATCCTCGACCCTGAAACCATCAGTCACCAACTCTGTAATACGTGGGGATCAAACCCCTCATCTGAGTGGAGGAGGATCTGGGATGAGTCTCCACTGCCTTGGGTGGCCACATTTTCCCACAGAAGCTGTGCATAAGTGGGGTGGTGAAGTCACGAGAGCCATTGGCAGTAAATGCAGTGCAGTGTGAGAGAGCTAAGCACGCTCTCAGCGTTGGCACAAACATTAAGCTGCTCTTTGCCCTTGAGTTTGCTGAGTTTTCTGCAGGTGCACGTTCCCAGGTAGTCCCTGTAGGAAAGGCAGAGACAACCTCTGCAGGTCAGAGAGACTTTTGTCTAAAACTCTGAGGCTGAAAACATCCCAGGTAGGCGTCTAAGTGAATTAGAAATTAGATTTGAAGAACTTACCCAAATGGTACTGAAAACACATGCAAAGTGTTTCAAGTTTTGAAATGACGTGCTCACTGCCTGCTTTGTTCTTTGAAAATGACTTAAAAATGCTTTTGCATAACTCAGACATTCACAAGGGCAATCAGCTCCATGGCTTTACCAAGATGCAGTTTGGTATTATCAGAAGTAGTAACTCTTGGTCGTTGTGCCATATTCCTGTGTATATATGTACATTTATGCATGAAACAAGGCTCTATCTCACAGACATTTTTTTTCAGCCTCACAGCCCTCTATGACTTCTGAAAGACCAGAGAAGAACAAAGACCTCTACTAGACACTCTCCACTGCTCTTAGAAAGCACCTCCGTTTCACCACTATTTGCAAGATGGTCAAAATTTAGCAAGCAGGTGGCCTGAATCACTCATCATTCTCCTGAAGTGAAACACTTGGTGCCCAAATCCTCCTGAGTCCGTGGCCACATCAGAGGTCATTTGTTGGAGCCAAATAAATATTCCAGACATAATGTTCTGCAGAAAAGGGATCAGGGTGATCCCATACGAAACTGCATGTCTCTGTTTACTCTTTCCATTTGTGCTTTTTATGGGTTTCATTTTTTTTAAAATGCAGATTTTCCCAACTCTTGTTTTCTTCCCCTTTAGCTTATTGAAAAAGAGATTATTGGAACTTCAACAAAATTGGTTTATGGTGTTTAGAAATTGCGCCATTTCTCAAGTCTGGGACAATATTTTAAAATGTAGATATCTTCTACAGACAGTAACTGGGAAAAATACACCAGAAAATTAAACAGAGCAGAGGACACTTGGGGGAAATAAGACGCCACATTCTAGACTTTGATGAAAAGACAGTAAAGGATTTTCTTTAGCCAAAGAAATCCCATCATTAATACTTAATTGAATAAACACTGAAAGAATTGTGAGTGGGATTTTTCAAGGGTGCTCAATATTGACTGATCTCTGCTTTCATTCACACAGAGGAAGAGCAATCAGCAACTTCAGTGAGAGCAAAGCCTGGCCAGCAAACCCTCCTGCCTGAGGCTGATGGGGGAGGCAAGGAGGGAAGGATCCATTTCTGCAAAGAATCTGCTCAGGATATTGGCAGTCCTCAGCATCAGACATTCACAAGTCAGCTGCTCTTAACTGAGGAAAACACAGTTATACTCATTTTCTTCATCCCTCTCGCCTGCCTTGCTCCTCCTCACCTGCACTGCACCTCTTAACATGTGGAAACAATCACCCTGCTGATGCCAGACACATCTCCACGCTGTCCAAGCACTCCCACTAACTGGAAGTGTGACCTGCTGCAGCAGGACTGAGCAAACTTTAAAGTGATTTAAATCATACATGAACTAGATATGTTCAGATATTACCACTCCAGGGATTAGAGCTGCTACTGCCTCACATATTTCATTCTCTTTGATGCACGAGAGAGTCCCTACACTGGGAGAACCCATTCCCGTGCTCCCTAATTTCTCCCATGCTGTTTCTTTGTTTAAATTTGATGCTGCCTTTAAGGAAGGCCTTGAACAATGAGGAGCAGTTAGTCCAATACTCTCTATCTGTATTCTCCAGCTTGGAAACAGCCTCAAGGGGGAGATACATGAGCTAATTGTGGCTTTTGTCGGCAGGCACCATGAAATTCAGAACACTACCTTGTGATATTTTCCCCTTAAACCGTAATGATACATACAGGAATATGATGTGTATGTGCACACACACATAGGGAAGATGAGACTGTGTTTACTGTGAGATGCAAAAAGCTGTAGTTTCTAGCCTTGACTTGGATAATCACAGCTTTTTTTTTTTGGAAATGATTTATATTACAGTCTTTCAATGAGTTATAAAGGAGAAACATACAGAGACATGCACAACTCTCCTTTTACATATTCATAAATATGTTTTTATGCATTTAAACCTCGATAGTGCCATGGCTGCCAGACAAAATAACTTCATGAATGACCTCGAAAACAATAAAATAAAAGGTGATAAATACAAAATGAGGCTAGGTCAGCAGCACGCCTGGCTGCAGTGGAGGCAAATGGCATTAACTGGCGGCTCCTAGATTTTGCTGAGTAACCCACATTTTCCCCTGGAGGCGGAGCACAGCGTGAGGCTCAGGCATGATGAAATCCCTGTGAATCCCTCCCTCCTTTCTGGGAGAGAGCTGAGGATAAGCCTTTAGGTGGAGCTCGCCTACCGCTATTTTTCCTGCTGGACGCAGGGCCAGCCCTGTAGGGAGAGAAAGAGGAAATATTCTGATTTTCACAGCTTGGGTTAATCGTCAGGATCCTCACAAGCTAAAAAATGGGATCGGAGGTGTTGGGTGCATGAGAGCACGGGACAGTGGATGCATCCAGCGCACTCCACCAGATGGCTGGAGAAGGCTGCAGTGGGCTGTGGGATAGGGAGGGCAGACTGTGGGACTGGGACAGGAGGGCCAGGCACTACTGGAGTGCAGTGGAAATCGTGAAGGAGCAGGTTTCTGCGCAGGATTTGTGCTCAGCATGAGGAATCAGCTGCAAAATGTGTGCTTCCTAATTCCTCCCAACCTCTCTGTGATATCTGGCATGCTGGAGAGTAGTAGCAGAAATAAGCGGAAGAAAGCTCTGTGCTTGCAGCAAACCCCAAATCATCTGGGGACTGCAATTAGTCACATTTTGTCTAACAAAGCCAGGCTTGTAAAAGCCCATTTGTTTCACTGTAAAAGTGATACCAGGCGTCACAAGCAGCGCCTGCGTCAGCTTAGGAGCATGAAGAATGAGAGGGCCCTTGGCAGCATCAGGGGACAGCTCTAGACCGCAGTGGGGGACAGGAATGGTCCTTAAATCTGCAAATCATGAAAACGCAAAATCATTGCATTCCACTTTTCTTACATGTGAAGCTGCCAGCAGTATCACACCACACACACAGAGGATCCTCACATAACCTCAAATTTTGCCCACCATATATTTGCACTCAAGAGTTTCCTGGGATAAACAGGTGTTTGGGACAGCAAACTTATACAGAAGCAACTTTACACTGGGGGCATCCTGCTGCCACCTGTGGGATAGTGAGGATCTTGCATGGATATCAAAGAGTGATCAGGAGATGCTGCTTTTCTTGCTTGCTTTTTAGCACCTGCTTATTTCAGTTGGAGTCTCACAAGTTCCTCATCTTTTTCTCTACTTGTGCAAGAAAAAATCCCTAACAACCTGATGGTTGTGAATATCTGTGAAAAAGCAAATTGTTTAGTGAGATGTTTCCCAGAAAAGGCTTCATCAGCTGAAACTACATCTGTGCCAAAATTTCTTCACTCTTTTGTGATCTCTTACAACCAGTATCCTGACCTCCTTCCCATGTATGTACGAGAAGATATTTTGAAAGGAAATCGAATTGTAAGGGAAACAAATCTAAAGTGTTGCTTCTTATTCTGTTACTGCTTTATTTTCCTCCCCAGCCCCTTGGTTTTTTACAGGATAATGCCCATTTACTATAACTGTAAGCAACATTAGTAATTTAAGATGATCTCGTAGGTCAGTTAGGAAGATTCACTATCCCTTTCACATGACAGATCACTCACTACCCACCACTGTGAGCAGCTACTGAGATCAGCAATAACAAATTCCAGTGGTGCAGCATTACTCTGACTTGCACTGTAAATATTATCCTTTCTCTGGTTTTCTTCTGCACTCTAAAAATGCTCAACAAAACTTGACTAGAACATCCTGAAGACAGCATGTCGTCCTGTGTGTTACGCAGAATTTAGCAGGCAGGATTTGGCTCCTGGGTTAAAGGGGCCAAGAATCAGGCCTGAGTTTGACTTCCCACTGCAGGTGGTGGAGATCCAGGTGAGACAGCTGAGCTTAAGGTGTATATGAGCAGACAATCAGTGTATATCTCTGAGTGAGCTGAGTAGCCTTCTAGACTGATTGTCCTGGCTAGATGCTTGTGGGCTATAACAGGAAATTAGACACCTATTGCAGAGGTAGACATATCCTCTCCAGTTTTAATCTTCAAGCTGAATCAACCTATTTCTTTCATTAAAAAAAAAAAAAAAGAAAAAAAAAAGAGGAATTCTATCATTCTAACTTATTATTTTGCTATCATTCTTATAGCAGAAAGTCACAGATGTAGATCAATATAAAGTACAAACAGAAAAAAAGGACAATTTGAACTCAAAGAACCCAGATCCATGTACAACTGTACTGCAGCTGTGGAGATCAATAGGAATCACAAAGATGCTGTTAATGTGATCTCTCTGTTGACTTCCTCACAAATAAAATGAGGAAACACGGTCTAGATGGATCTTCTGAGAGGTAACACCTAGAGTAGCTACCAAGAGTAGCTACTAACAAACACTGTCCAGGTGTGAGATTGCATCAGTTGAGGCCCTTCACATTTCCACTGATGACTGGGATGATGGAATAGAGAGGATGCCTCCTGTATTTGCACGTGGCATTAAGCAGGAGGGGATGCAAATTCAAATTAGTATTCAAAGCAATCCTGACAAATTGAAGGCACTGCCTAAAGCAAACAGAAGGGAGACCTGAAAGACACAGCAAGACAGGAAAGAATAATCAGCACTACAAACACAAACCTTCTCCAAGAGGAGATATGGGGATTATGGTGGGTCACAGCAGAGCATAAGTCAACATCATGTCATTAGGAGAAAGCTAAATGCAATACCAGGTGGCACAGTGAGGTGTCTGAAGCAATCCTACCATTTTATTCGGTGTTAGTGAAGCTTCAACCAGAATAGTGGGATCACTTCGGAGCTCAAGAAAGATGTTCACGAACTGGGGAAAGTGAAGAGGAGAGAAATTCAAATAATCAGAGGGCATGAAAACATTGCCTGTAAGAAAGAATTGAAGGAATTGGGCTGTACAGTCCAGAGAAGAGAAGGGTAAGAGAAAATCTGTTGAAAATACTAACATAAGCAGCCTCAGGGATTAAATTCCTAGTATCCATAATGAAAAACACATTCTTACACAGAAAACATGGGAATAATTACAGTAGGTGGCTGCTAAGACATATCCTTAGGCACCTTTAAGAAGTTCAGATAAATGCTTAGGTACAGCCAATCCTACCTCCAGATGGTGCAGTGAATTAGATGATCTCCTCAGGTTTCTTCCCATCGCCTGGTGTGTAACAAAGCATCATGACAATTTTGTCACAGCATCTTTCCCTTGGGTAAGCTCATGATGCATGACTCCTGAGGACAGGGTTAAAACAATTGTGCCACTAAACTAAGGAGAGGAGATCAAAGCTTGTGTTGTCAGTGCCGGGGCTGCTGCAGAAAAATTGCATCAAAATCACTCTGACTGGGAAGCAGAAAAGGAGAATCACTTGCAAGCTGCCACCGAAACTGAGCTGAAAAAGACGGCAGAGCTACAACATTTAGAAAAAGTAAATACACTGTGAATTTGTTCCACACAGCAGGGCAGCCAGCAGAGGCCTGGCAACATTTGGCACGTTAAAGTATAGGCTCAAGTAGTCCATTTGCTCTGACTCTTCTTTGGCCAGAGAAAAATCTAGCTTTAGCTTGCAGCTGTGAGCATGAGCTCTCAGTGCCTGCTGCGGATAGCTGTAGAACTGAGACGTATTGAACCCATAGTGTCAAAGATGCCTCTACTTGTGCTTTTTCCCCCTTTTCCCCCACTTCTTCTCTCCAGAAGTGACATTTCTAAACAGCTATGCCACTGGTCTGAAGTACAGTGTCCAGACAATAAGAGGCTTAGGCTTTATAGCTGCCAAGGTATATAGGAAAGGGAATGGCCAAAAAGCAGGGGAAAAGGTGTTTTTAAACCCCAGAAAATAGTTCAAGAGAAAATATTTTGAGGGGAGAAGGTAGTGGTGAGCACAGGGAGCTACAAAGCAAAAAAAAGGAGGTAGATGCTGGTTCCACAGAGAACAGGCACATGGAGCTACACTCCCAGGGCAGCCCTGTGGGGGTGACTGAGGTCTGCTAAAGGCAAAGAACAAAGGTTAAGTGAAGATGTGGGGTGAGCCTCAGTCTTTCGCTGGGTGAACCTTGCTGTGCGTGTGCCCCTGCTGCAGCACTGTAGCTCTGAGATCCCAGTTCAGGAGGCTCCTGGGCAGCTTCACTGACTTCCAGTTTTGCACTATCACCTTTGACTGACCTGTGGTTATTCCACAGGCTTAGAGACGACATCCGGGATGAGTTGTTCTACCACCTTGCTGGGGATGAGGATGAAGCTGATCGGCCTGTAGTTTCCTGGGTCCTCCTTGCTGCCCTTTTTGAAGACTGGAGCAATGGTGCCTTTCCTCCAGAGCTCAGGCACCTCTCCTTGGGTATCACCTTCCCTGGCCTGTGGGCAGTGCTCCCTGTGCCAGGGGCAGGAGCAGAGATTTCCCTTGGCCAGGGCTGGAGCCTTAAGGATTCAGAATGAGATTATTTGGTGACTAGTAAGCAACACCATTATCAGGTCCTTGTTCAGGCTGCACTTTACAGTTGGTGGAATGATGAAGGCAGGCTATGAATGTTGGAAAGTATTTTTTAGAAATTACACAGTTCCTGTCTATTACAGCATATTAACAGTTGGACTTGATGATCATAAGAGGTCTTTTCCAACCTAAATGATTCTATGATTATCTATCCTTGGTCATTTGGGGAAGGATTATTATGAATGCTTGATGCCATTCTAAAATGTAAACCTCAGAAACAGGTTCCAAGGTCCCCAAGTTTAAGAAGGTCCTCAAATCCGAAAGTGAGTGCCCTGGCCGCATAAGATTTACTGCTTGACTGCAAGATTATCCTCAGAGGAACAGCGCCCTGGGTCTGTGGAATCATGGAATGGTTTGTGTTGGAAGGGGCCCTAAGGTTCCATCTCCCTGTGCTTGGCATTATTAGAGCACACCCTATTCACAGGTGCCACGCCTGTTTCTGCAGTCATTGGTCAACTCTCCTCTGGAGCTCAGGACACCTAGCATAGGCTGTTCTCATCAATACTTTTCAGAGGGGAGGGAAAACAAATTACAGCCATTCCCAGCGAAGAAATCAATCAACACTGAACAGCTGTCGTGACAGTATTCCATGTCTGGACCAGTTAAATGTCACAACCTGCACTCCTCTACAGTACCTGTAGAGGTGCCAATATTTGTGTGCCTGCCACCATGAAGTCTTTCATGTCAGCTTTACCCACATCACCCTGTGTGCTGTTCAATGCCAAAGTCTTGTGCATCTGCCACCTCTTCCTCAGGCAGAGCAAACCACTGTGGAATTAGGCACAGCAGCACTGCCATATCACCACTAGATGAGAACGAGACAACAAAAAGTCACAATGCAGTTTAGAAGGCGTGGTCACTGTTTACAAAGAGTTGCACAAAGGGAAACCAGCTATGGAAAATTGCAGACAGTAACTTGGGAGAGAAAAGTCAACCTTTTAGGCAGAACAGAGCTCCCTGGAAGGAGTCTGTCGTGGTTTAAGGTATGGCTCTCCATCAACACAGAGCTCAAATGAAGCCTGCACGGGTTTAAAGGTCAATTTATCACTGACCTTCTGATCAACCTAAGTAAATACAGGCACTGCTGGCCAGCCCAGCTCTGCAACACAGTTTGCAGAGGTGCTGAACCTAGAAGAGGGTTTTATGCAGTGATCTCCAGGGGCTGTGCTAACCCTTGCTGTGCAACACCTGGTTCAGAGGGATCACTATACCTGCTTCTCAAGAGAATGATGCTTTATAATGCAGTAAAAGCCAGTGTTCATGGGGGTGTGGCTATTTTAGTTTAAAAGATACAGGCACATCAAAGAATCTCATTTCAGAATACATTCCTTCATTAAGCAAGCCTTGTGGTTATATAATGTACAATCCCAGAGTCTCATATGAAAATGTCAGGATTTTTTTTCAGAAATACAAAATACCACATATATTTGCTAATTAATCATAGTGTGTTTACTTTGCTTATGTCTACTATTTTCATTGGCCAGTCAATCCCAGGTGAAATGCTGACTTTTCTAACGAACTCAGGGTATTTGAAATCACTAACCAATATTCAAAAGGCCAGTTCTTTCTGGTGTTGTCTATACACATTCTCCAAGTACGAAAGTATGCAAATATACTTGGTTTATTAAAATCTTACCTCAGTGCTAAGGCATTTATGACTGTGAGTTCAGAAGACTTGACTGACAGAACTGCTTCAATTGCTTCACTTGACTGACATAGCTTAAAAGTCATATTTAATTGTCAAAAGAATTACCAGATGAGATATTTCTTGTACCTTTGTCCCGGTATTTCTGAACAGGTACCAATTCCAGAAACCTGTGTCACTTGGACAGATGTCTGTCTGCTTGCACACATTTAGGTTCTTTTCATTTAAAATCATGCCTGAAAAGCAAAACAGTTTTTTTCACACCCAATTGTTTAGAAGAGCAACAAAAACCATAACAGAGGCTTTCAGAAAGCAGTCCCTGACACCAGCAGGAATCACTCCACTGACTCTTGACTGTCACTAGAACAAGATTGCAAAATACATCAGTGATCAGCAAAAATACATGGCAGAAGCTGCAGACGAACCAGCCCCTCACATCACAGTCTGCAAGACTAAAAACATCCGAACAGTGAAACTTGTTTTGTGACCTATCTGCAAACTGGTGGAAACAGAATGGATGGATCACCCCACGGCTGGACAAGCCACAAGTACAAGAGCAGTAAGGAGTGTTACTGTTCCCAGAAAGATTCCACAGCAGTTTTCCCTATCACTGTACTTATGTTGCAGACACATACAGGGAATGGGAGTAAAGACTGAAGGAGTTCAGGCTCTCATAACAAAGGAAGAGAGTGACAGTAATGTGGAACCAGAAGCAAACCAGAATGCCAACCAAGACAGACCAGAAGGATGTTAGGGAAGCACACAAGACTTCAAAAAGAGTTCAGACCCAAATCGGTGCATGGTCTGATCCCAAGGCATCATTTGGGGTTTTGATGGAACATTAGACAATGCTCTCAGGCACATGGTGGGATTCTTGGGGCTATTTTTTGCAGGGCCAGAAGTTGGACTTTGATGAACCTTTTGGGTCCCTTCCAACTCAGGATATTCTGTGATTCTAAGACTTGAAATAAAATGGTGTCTGAACTAGGAAAGTGGATGGAAATAGCCCTGCAGAGTACCCTACTGCCAAGTGCCTGTACACAAAGATTTACAAATACCTGACACATGAGGTATCAACTATTCCCCAGAAAGAAAGCAATGGCAAACTGCATGCACAAAGCAGTCAATCAGAAAAATGCACACAGTGGGTCAGGACCAAGATTTTAATTCCAACAGAGGAAACACAGAAGGCTCACCTTGATTTTTTTCCATCTGCTATGAAATGACCAACTCCGGAAGATGGAGGATCACTGCAGTCCTTCTCCCAAGCCTGCAGACAGTCAGGCCAGGTACTTGAACATGACAAGCTTCTCTGTTCACACCACAACCTAGATAGTTAAAATTCTAGATTCTAGGTGATGTTCTGATTTAAGGATCTAGTTCACGAAGATAGAGCCAGGACCACGTGAGGTCTTTAGGTAAAATAGTCAAAGTTGCCCTCAGCCCTGATAGTTCCATTCAATGCAGACACCAGCAACAAGAAACTAGATCTCCTTGAGCTGAGGAATGGGACAAAACAAGGACCCCTGATGCTGTCTGGCTGCTTGATCACATCTGTAAAATAGTAGCACTTCAAAATACCCTGTTTCACACTAATCTTCTCTAAAATCTACTATTTGTAAAATACAAGCCACAGTAACACTAGCTACTTGCTGAGTACCTCATGAAACCAAAATACAGATCATGAGAAATGTGAGAGAAGATTGAATAATATTTTTATCTGAAAACTGGAGCATAGTTCTATCTATATGTGACAGTAGTTAAAATTCTGATGTATCTAAACTCATTTTTAATTTACTGAGACTAGAAGATTGGCTTCAACGGGAGATCTGCAAACAAAAAATGAATGCAGCAGCCTCATTTTGCAGAAAAAAAAGAGACTTATGTGTGATCCTAGCTGCCCAATACAGTAGTGCTAATATAAACAAAACATCTTTGCAGGTTGAGCTTACCAAAATAACCAAGCACTTCAAAAGGAGACACCTATAAAATGGAACACAATAAGCAAATTTAGCCCTAAATACTTTGAGAGACAAAAAATAGCATGAATATGAAAAGCCCTGCTTATTTTCAGATCCAGATTCTATGGATTTTAAATTACTGTACATCTAGTAAGTGGATACACATGCATTTTTAAAATTGTTTAGAGAAGGTTTGTGTTTATGGAATTGAGTTAAAGCAAAAAGCATACAAGTAAAATTTGATGAGGAGCTGGACTTTGGAATTTATAGGGTAATTAAAGATTTTGGAGAAAGTTTAGGCCTGAAAAGAATGAAAACAGTGTATAGAATAGAAAGGAAAAACAACATGTGTATGGAAAATCTAATCCAAGCCTCAGAGAATGGGATCAAGTCCTGACCTCAGAAGATTTAGCACAGAAAGATTTGGAATAAAATCAGCACTTGGCAATGCTGGGATTTTGAGTGCTTAGAAAACACAGAGTTCAAAGGGCAATTATAAGATAAAAACTTGATTCTGGTCCAGCACACAGCTCATGTTGTTTGTGTCTGTGGGTACATAAAATCCGTGCAATGACGTTAATGATGCACAAGGCCCCAGCCCTCCCATGCTGAAGGGTCCTTCATGCCCACCCAGGTATCAGCTCTGTTCCAGGGCACTGAGGGACACTGAGGATGAGCAGGACAACACAGGCCTTTGCAAGGTAGCCCCAACCTTCCTGGAGGAACAAGGAGCCAAGCCATCTTCAACTCACAACCTCCTGCTGCTTCTCAGGAGCAAAGACCAGATCCTGTGGTCAGTACAAAATAAACCCAGTGGTAAGTTTCCAGGGAAGTTTTGTGTTGATTTCTCCCTTTCTTCTAGGTTAGAAGTATTAGATAGCACTTCTGTCACCTTCACTGGAGAACTGTATGAGCAGCTCTTTGCTCCCCAAGCACATACCTGGGGTGAGACTGAGTTCACTAGTTCTAATCATCTGAAAGTTTAATCAGTCCAAGTCAATTAAATGTCCTTTGGGAGAGCCAGGAATCTCAGGAGGAAACTTGTCCCACCTGTCTTGATTAACTACTCTAGTACAGCATAAATCAGTCTCCAGAACTACTGGTCCCTCCCATGGCCCAGAGAAGGGATCTTTTGATCCAGTGCAGATGAGCAGCATAAGATGAAATGAATCCCACCTGTAAAAACCACAACCTCTTAACCCTCTCTTCTTTAAATTTAGATTTTTCACTGGCAAGCATATTTCCTAATCTATTAATTATGTTCTGGGCTTTTCACTGAAGCCATTTCAATTTATACAGGGCCATCTTGGACTGTGGAAGTGTGCAGAGAACAACATCCCCCCAGGAGTCGCAGCAGTATTACCGTGTTCACACATAGTAATACCTAATACACGCACATTAACCCCCTTATTAATACATGATAGCCCATGTCCTGTTGTTCATTACTTTAATTATTCCCCAAGCTTGCACTGTAGGAGCTTCTGGAATATCTTTCTAGATCCCTTTTTCTTCAGGACAGCATGAAGCTTGCTACTGATGATGGGCTATTTCACCACAGGAATGAGGCAGAAGAAACATGGGGGAAAAGACAAAGAGAGAGAGGAACCAGAGGAATGCAAACCTAGGAGCTTCTTTTGACTCCAACAAAGGTGAAATAAACCAACAATGAATTAATAATGAAGGCTGGTAGTGGACAGACTGGAAGGGGGCTATCTTTCAAGTGACAGATGGAAACAGTGTGCTGTGACTTCCATAGATGCAAAGCAGCAGGACCATCATGATCAAGAGAAAATAAAATGTCACCAGCCATTATTCACAAGAAAACATTTGGCACGAGTGAGAGGCATAATGTTTCTCTTCAGGAACTCTTCAGATTAGGTTATCACTGAAGGATGTGGTAGAATTTTTGTTAAAGGGATGAAAGTGTTTTATTTCCTCTTGCACGGGACACTATCTGTTTAGAGGTGGGAGATGGAATTTCACTGCTCTCATCTGCTTTGCATCTTTAGCTTTTGCTCATCTAGTTGAAAAGAAAAAACCAGCTCAAATAGACTCTAAACAAGGGTCAGTAAAAAATTAGGCATTCTATAGCAAAGACTGTTGGTTTTCAGTTCAGAACAGGTCTTCTGATCACTGCTAAAAAAACCAATTATTATTTTTGAGCAACATCCTTTGATTAAGTCTGTCCTTAAGTCTGTCTCTGTCTGAAGCAGCAATATGGCACCTACCAAGGTACTTTAACTTTTCAAACTCCTTTACATCTACCTAAAACCTTGCTTTCCATTCTGTCATTATCCTTGCCTGCATGGGTGACCTGTGGACTCATCCCCTAGGAATTCTGCATGGCAGGAACTGGCATTGCCTGTGAACAGATGCAGAGTGTCTTTGGAAATTGGCACAAGTCCACATCACAGATGCCATGGCAGTGCCAGGCACCTCTGCACGCAGGTGTTCATGCTAAAACAGTAGTGAACACCACCACAAACCTGAAAGTGGGTTTCTTTTGGAGGAAAATTTTGCAGAAAGAGAGAAGCAATAGGAAATTGGGTCAGCCTGAACTGTAGCTAATTGTCAGGAAGAGATTAGCATAGTGCAAGGATGAGCACTGATTGACATTGGGGAATTAATTTATGTTAGTTTAAGGGATTTCCCCTGCTTTTTCTTTGTTGGTTATATTAGTAAGTATGGGTATATTTGCATGATTACCATCATTGTTTTTAATCCTTGCATCAGAATGGTGGTTACACCAGTCACAGATTTGTTAAAGTGGGCTCATTAGGACAAAGAGATGGAAAGGAAACTAGAGACTGTGAAGTAGGATAGCTGGAATCATTTGAGACATCACATCCATTTTCTTCCACTCCTTCTTGGGGATTCATCACACAAACAGTCTCGATGAATGGCTTCTCTGTGAGATCTAGTGAGGGGACATGTGACTCCTTGTTGTTAGAGCCTATGTGGCCTCCCTCCACTGAATGGGAGGCTGCCTCTGTACCCTTTAGACCAGGAAGATCCTTAAGTCCAAACAGACAGATAATAATTAGAAAGCTAAAATTATTTTTTTCTAAAAACCTCTGCACTTGTATTAAATGATTATGGCATCATTTGGGACCTAATTTTGGGTGCTGCTCCTGCCTGGGTGTTGGACAGGCCTGGGCTGTCACCCTCCCTTGGGGGTCCCCATGATCCTTGCTGCCATCCCCAGGCAGCTGCTGGCTGTGGCACTCAGACCCTTGTTCTGTCCTTGTGCTGTGGCTCTGGGTGTGCTCAGGATGTGAATGTTTACCTTCACTCATCGCTTCTACTAACAGGCTTGATCTTGTAGGTTTTACATTTAATGATCAGTCCTACTTCGAATGTAATCTGATTGATAAAATATTCAATTTTTGCATATTAGCTCTAGATGAATGGCAGACTGTGTACGTTGGATTAAAACTCTTGGCTATTAACATTTAGCCTCTCCAGCTAACATTCACTGCTAATCAAGATACATTTCAGTCATGGCTGATGCCACTGTAGAGTGCAGGGACAGACCAGACAACCTGCTGAGACACCTTGCAGCAGTTTTCCCCTAGTGGGAAGCCTGCCATGCAGCTTATGCTCATTTAATTGTGGAGTATTTCAAAAGCACTGAGGTGCTTTCACAATTTCTGCGCTGACGACATGAGAGAAATTTGAAACTGTGTAAAATATATGTTTAAAAACGTATTTTAACCTGCCTGTCTTCTGCAACATCAGTATTCAGCAAGCACAAAGGTACTAGCAGGAGAGCACCATGGCCTGGTTGCAGATTAGGGAGGTGTCAAGCCACGTTCACCCCTCCTTCGAGGGATTTTCCACCAGGGATGAAGTGCAAGCACCAGATTTACCGGGTGCCTGAAAGCACCAAGGCTCAGGGCTTGCCCAGGGCATGTTGGGACAGTGGAAAAGGGTGAGAGGAGGATGAACACCCAGGCATCACTGACAGGGAGCTGGCACAGTGAGAGTTTGCATCCAGACCCAGGAACTGAGGAGGATTTCTGGCTTCAGTCACATCTCTGCACCTGAAGCAGGTGCTAATAGAGTCTGCAAGTGACAGAGGAATCCACTCTGATGCTTTGACTAAAGGTGATGTCAAAACCTTTTCCTTGCCAGCAGGAAATCTCAGAGATGTGAACCAGCTTGTCCTGAAGAAGAGACTTTCCCCCGAACATGCTGGAGAACAACTGTAACACGTAAAAAACAACGAAAAACTGTTTTTTTAAAATGCACTACTATTTAAAGAGTAGAAAACGATGTGTAATTTAAAATGCTGCACTGTGCTTTTACCAGCCACTGACCAGACAGTGATGAATCATGTGCCTAAATTCTACTTCTTACACTTTATGAATTTGGAGATCTTTGACTTTGACCCCTACTCCATCAACTTTCCAATACATCCTCAAAATTCAGTCCGTGGCTGTCAGTTCATTTCCTACCAGACAGCATAGCTATTATGCCATTTCATTGCCACAGTGTCAGAAAGCCTAAGAAAATTTATGAAAACAATATATTTTGTCTCAGACAAGTTCTAGTCTGAGGTGAGAAAATGTGGAGGCTCTCAGCTGCTGTGTTTTCACAGAAAGTTTGCTTTGCTTTTAACATCATGCATTCAAAGGATAATGCACCAAAATCCAGGCAGAACACACTTTATCTATTTAATTAGTTAGAGCCACATGGGATGAGAGAAGTAATGGGACCATAAAAACCAGAAACAGAATCCTAATGGGATTAGATGTGAGAGTTCCAGGAAAAAAAAGTCATCTTTATGCCATCAAAGAGGCTTTATTAGGGTTGTGTACACCATTCTGCTCCTACCTGTTGAAGACAGACACTTTTGGATTGAGACCTGTGTATAAAAGAGTTATTAGGATCAGCAAATGTGTACCCCAAAATAGAAGGATCTGAAAGTTCTCGACAAGCATCACAACATTGCAAACAGCACCTGCTCAAATGTACCATGATGTGCTGTTTTTGGTACTGGCTGGGGTTAAACCATCACACAGGGTGCTGACATTTTGGAAGCAGAAGCCAGTGAGATGAAAAAAATGAACCTTTGAACCAGAACCTTCGAAAAATGAACCACCTCCTCATTGCAAGAGAGAGGAGGGAGAAACCACCAAGCTGGCTTTGGGAGAGGTTTGGCCTGCTCTAGACAGTGCTAGATTAATTCATTAGAAGGATTATATAATGTGTCCATGATCATACAAAAACAGACTTAATGACACAGATGTTTGCTCTGTTGTATCTTAACAGGAGCCCTTTTAGGGCTTTGTGCCCTCCAACACTCCCATGGACCTTCATGTGGCTCTAGGACATGCACCACATACCCTCAAATGCAGGCAGCACAGCCTTCTGTCCCAAACAGTCACATTAGAAAAAAAAAAAAAAATTCTTAGAGCCACAAGAGAAAAATAGGAACCAGAAGAATCCCAGGAATAAGTGTTACATATTGTGAACATTCTGAATCTGTGGCACTTGGCATTAAGTACTTAAATATAACCATAGCTACCCTTGTCAAGAGTCCATAAAATCACCCAGCTCTGCTTTTGGAATAGCCTTCCCCAATTTTCAGTGTTTCATACGGGATTTGAAATGGCTCTGCATCCATTATTTCTGTCAATTTGATAACTGTCTCTCTCTCAAGATGAAGAGATCTTGGGGTTTGATTTAACCATCCTTGAATGAGACAGATTCTTTTAACTGGAGTAAGAACATGTATTTCTATTTTTATTTTATTTCCTGGCCCTTTAATTTTCTTCCTTCCCATTTTCCCTAAAAATGCAGGACTGTACCCATTGTAGTCAATATTTGTGACTTCCATCACAGATGCCCCTGACTCTGAACCCCATAAGCTGTCCCTTGAGGCATTATGGAGGAGGGACAGGAACCCTCTCCAGACTCTCATGGCCTGCTTTGTCCAATGCACAGCCCCAGGAAATGGAGGATGACAGAGACTGCACAAGTGTCTTTGGCTCAGAAGATGTCTTGGAGCTGGGAACCTTCTGCCTTGAGCCTGCCGAGTGTGGCAGGTCAGGTATGACTGACGTGACTGCTCCATGGGCTCGGTACAGATACACCAGACCAAACATACTTCCATGCTTTGACCATCCCCAAAGCCAGTTCTCCTGGTGCCACCCTCATGGAAAAATAGAAACCTGAGCAATGGAAAGCCCTGCTGGGTGTGCAGGGGACCAGCCTAAAGCATCCCGGTGAATTTGATGACACTGCTGCTTCTGCATGAGCCCGTCCTGTGCCCTGTGGGTGCGTCTCCCGGGGGTCTCACACACAGCTCTGTGTTTGGAGGCCGGTCTGGAGGAGAATGACACATGTCACTGTCACACAGCACAAACTGCAGTTGGCACCAGGTGCCAACCCTGATTTCGGGGGGCTCTCACAAAGAAAACACGAGCTGGTCTTCCAGAGTCCCTACCTCAGCAGCCACAGGTCCCCCCTGGCAGCCCCAGGGCGGCTGCAGAAGTGGATTCCAAAATCTCCAAGCAGAGAGCCCCCGTTCGCTGCTCCTTGGGAGCCGCGCTCCTCAGCCAGGGGCCAATCTCCCCCCAAACCCTGCGGGAGGCAGGACAGACCCAGCGCCACGCCTGTGGGTCAGCGCCCAGCACCGCAGCCGCGCTCCCCCCTCACGCCGGGCCCGATCCCCCCGGCCGGGTCCCGCGGCGGGGGCGGTGCCAGCGGCGGGGCGGGGACGCCACAGCCCGGCCGGA
>VZRR01000188.1:977555-1020675 GCA_013398015.1 Oreocharis arfaki | reverse complement strand
TTCCCGCACCCCGCGCCCGGCGGGGCGGGGGGCGGCGGCGGCGCGGCCGCGGACTTTTACCACCCGGCCGGGGGGAGCCCCACGGCCGCCTACCAACCACCTCCTCCTCCCCCCGCCGCGCCTCCGCCTCCTGCCCCCTGCAGCGGGGTTACCTGTCACGGGGAGCCCGCTAAATTTTACGGATACGATAACTTACAGAGACAGCAGATTTTTACGACACAGCAAGAGGCCGAGCTGGTACAATATCCTGACTGTAAATCGTCCAGTGCTAATATTGGCGAGGAACCAGACCACTTAAATCAGAGCTCGTCTCCTGCTCAAATGTTTCCGTGGATGAGACCACAAGGTTGGACGCAGTCAAAAATTTGCTTCCATCTCACGTCTGAGTTTGAAACTTTCTTTTCCTCCTCCTGCTTCTTTCTCGCTGACTCTCGCTCCCTGCCTCTGTCTCCCCCACTCCCTATCTCTCTCACCGCGATTCCTATCACCGCGGTGGCTTGCGATAACGAAAGGATGCAGTAAGCAGACAGAAACCTCTGCAGCAGGCAGCTGCCAGCCCAAGAGTAGCCTTTGAGACGTGCCTCGGACTCTGAGGCGCAGTCGACACTCTTGCCTGTCTCCCGTCGCCGCTGCCTGAACGGGAAAGGTGCAGGGTCGGGAAGGGGGTGGTATACAAGATGATAAAGTGACCCCGCAACATCCTATGCAGAGGGACAGCTGAGGCCCTTCGTGCATTTACAATTGCTGTGTTTCTCTCACTCGTGTGCAAAGCTCTAGACTCCTCTGTGCCCTCTGTTTTCTTTCCCTGCGCTTCTGTGAGGCTTCTCTCGAGGAATTCCGGAGGGACTGGAGTCCTCGCTGCCTGCCTGTGCCTTGTTTTGAACGGCCACACCAATCTCCAAATCCCTATGTTTTTGTTTTAAACAGCAGCGCCGGGTAGGAGGAGAGGAAGACAAACATACAGCCGATTCCAGACTCTAGAGCTGGAAAAGGAGTTCCTATTTAACCCCTATCTGACCAGGAAGAGAAGGATTGAAGTGTCCCACGCACTAGGACTCACCGAGAGGCAGGTAAAGATCTGGTTTCAGAACAGGAGGATGAAATGGAAAAAAGAGAACAACAAGGACAAATTCCCCGCTTCCAGACAGGAGGGAAAGGAAGGGGAGGCCAAAAAGGAAGCACATGATCTGGAAGAAGACAGAGCTGAAGGACAGACGAATTAATTTTTTCCCCAAAAGTCTTCGTGAAAGATAATCAAAAATAACCATGGCTAAAGCCCGACATCTCGGCTCGTCTATCCCTGTCCGTGATCTTGTCGTGGGACGGGTGACCCCGTGTCTCTCCCTTTGATATTTCTCTGCTTCGGGTGCTTCACTTGTTTGTGCTTTTATTTTGTTTATAGGCGTATCTGGAATGATCTCTAGATTTAACATTTCATCTACTTATTTTTTTCAAATTTGATACAGAGTTTGTAGCAATAAATTTCTAATGAGATATAAATATATTTTTGCAATCTTAAAAGATGGTGATTGTGGGAAACGACGTAAACTTCCTAATAATAAATATCAATAAGCAAGACATTTAACAACGCTTTATTAATCGAGACGAGTGCACTTGTACTATTTTAATTCTTGTTCTTATCTTATGTTTAATAAATTATATAAATATAATAATCTTAAAGAAAATGTCTTAGAAATATATTTAACCTTCTTTTATAATATTTGATTAAAATAAACCGAATTTATTCAATTATAAAATGTATCAGCTTCCCGATATCTCTTTTGTAATCCACTCTTCAAGTAACCTTCAGAGTTTCCACTGGTCTGGGTTAAGTCTCCCCTGCTCCCCCTCCCCGTCTCTCCTCCGATGCTGGGTGTTTCTGCGGGGTCTGGGAATGGCACATTGCATACAAAACCTGCTTTTTGCTCCCTGCCACGAGCGCTGAGGGGCTGTGATCCGAGCAGCGGCCAGCGGGGACTGCGGCCCCGCTTGCGAGCTGAGTCTAGGCTGCGGGCCGGCCCGGGGAGCCCCCGCCGTGTGCGCCTGGGCCTTGCTTTCGTCTTTTCCTGCCCCCCACCCCGGGCTGCGGGGCGGCCGTGCAGGGGACCGCTGCCGGGAAACACGGCCCTTTGCCCTGCAGAGCCATTTGCTGCCAGCCCGGCTGGAGGGAGACGAGCCCGGAGAGCATTCCGGCCCCACGCCATTCCCAAGGGCTGCTCCAACCGGTGCGGAGCTTCCAGCCCCGCCACGCAAACCACGGCCAAAACGGGCCCAGCCTCTCCCGAGGATGGCTGGCAGGCAGAGACATGCAAAGCTTTTGCGACCTTGCGTGGGGGTTTCTCTCCGGCTGTAATTCCTAGGAGTCCCAAACCATGCGTAGACCGAGAGAAGGACGTTTCTACCCCTAAATATTATCATGCGATGCGTTTCCTAGCGAAGACCGCAGCTAGTGAAGACACAGCCTGCCTCATGGTTCCCGCAACCACGGGATGAAAGGTCCGCTCTGATTAGCACAACAGTTTAATTTTCCCCTCCCTCTCCCCTCCCTACTCTTGCTCCCGCTCCGCGGCGGGGTACCGCAGAGCGCGGTATCAAACAGGACGGCCGAGAGCAGTCCTTTTTAGGAGCAGCAGGCAGCGGGTCTAGGGATATGGTATAAATCCCTACCAAGATTTCTGCGTCATTTTTTCCCTGCCGGCTGACGCTCCCCTGAGTAATGGCTCCGTGAGAGAAATCGAATGGACGTGCAAGAAACTGCGACAAACATGATATAATTCTGTTATCTACCCAGAAACGAGCGTGATTCCGGCGAGGCCGGGGCTGAGCCGAGGCCTTGCTCGGAAAATCACAGACCGGCTCCCGAGGAGGTGCCGGCCGCCGCTCTGCCCGCCTGCCGCTAGGCCCTTCTCTTGCATCCACCACTTCATTCCCGGGAATGCACCCGGAGCGGCGAGAACCGCCGTCCACGGGGATGGGCCTTGTAGGGTGGGTTTGGTTCATTTCGTTTCCCTTCCTCTTCCCCGCTCCCCACCACCGAGGCAGGCACATTTCCACTGCTGCAAAGCGCCAGCTCTGAAGGGAGGCACGAGTAAGTGGAGCTATTGTTCTTGGTTTTATTTTAGTCGCCTAGTTGGCTAAAGGTTGTAAGCAAGGGGAAGCTGCAACAAAGCAGTGAAGTAAACATTTTTGCGGCATGGATTTGCATAAATACACCGGTATCTCTACTGTCAAGGGAGAATGTGGGGCTGATGGCCGCGCGTTTGAAGTAACCCGGTGGCCAGACACGCAAAACCCCCTCGCTTTTCAAAACAATACTTGTGCTAGTGGCACCGGCATATTTAGTCTCCGGGCAGGAAAAGCCTCTTGCCTTTGCTGCGCTAGCGGCGGAGGCTGGACTCAACATGGTTCCGGCGGGCCTTGCTGAGGGGAAAGCCGTGCTGGTGCCGCCCGCTGCCTTCCCGGGCTGCCCGCGAGGGGAAGGCACGTCGAAGACCTTCACACACCAGCGGAGCACTCCTTAGGCTAGCATTTGTGCGGAAAAGAGCTGCTGCGCGGCTGCGATAGTTGTTTTTAATTACCAGACAAAGAGAATAAAATTAAAATATTCCTGAAGAAGTTTCCGTTAGCGTCGCTCTCTTAGGACCGACTGGGAACGCAGCCACGCAGGCAAAATCTGACTTCCCTGAGCGCACATAATTGGCGAAGGCCTAGTGGTAACTGGAATCGCCCCTGTCTTACTCATTCAGAAAAACGAAACGTCGCTGTAGTTGTTAAGGTATTTACTCCCGTAGCCTGGCATCTGAATCTCTCCCTCGGTCTTACTTGGAAACTTGCTAAGGAAAAAGAAAACCGAGTCAGAAATTGACCCAGGTGGCCACCGAGTCCCCCGTAAAACCGCAGCCATGGGACTTCCGGCAAGGAAAAGCCGAAGCTGCGAGGGTTGCGGCGGGAGCGGCGGCGAGAGGCGGCCTGAGACGGCCTCGGAGTGGATGTACCGCGATTTGGTTTCCGCGGAATTTCTCCGTTCCCTTGAGGAGCAGCTCAGCGCGGCCGCGAGTGCTGCAGAGACACCACGAAAGTTGCCACTGCCTCCACCGAGGCAATATTCAAAGGTGTGCAACTGCCTGAAGCAGCGTGTTAAAAAGATCCAACATCGATCCTATATCTTTAGGCGTGTTTACTTTTGTTAGCAGTTACAATCAGCACGGAGGTCACGGAATTAGGGCTCTGGCTGTCCCCTGATAAAAAACTTGAGCAAGAAACATCCACAGTACTCCGTCTCCGAGCCGAGTATTCCTTGTGGACACAGGCCGATTTAAATATTTTTAGAATACTTTCTAGGAATCGGATTTTCCCTGTTGGTGCCCCGGGAAGGTTTTATCGGGGGCGGAGACAGCCTGCACTGGGCGCGGTGACAGTGCCCGGCGCAACCTGCGAGAACCGCACACTGCGGGGTGGGGAAGAGGCTCGGACGATTTTTATGTCGGCGACGGCTTCCGCTTCAGTAGTGGGCGCTAAAGCAGATGTGGTTTCTTTTAGTGCCCGGCGGAGCGGTGGGGAGGGGTAGGAGAAGAGGGTGGAGATGCGGGTTAAGCCCGCTTTCGTTTGGCAAGAAACGGGTCCTTCGGCACAGTGCCCTGCCCCTCTTTATGCGGCTCCGCAACCGCTTGCCCCTCTCTCCGTGGCCCGCGCGGATCTTCCGCGTCCCGCCCGTGCTCGCGGGGCTCCGCCACCGCGCCAGTGGCGCGCAGGCCGAGGGCAGGCGGGACCGAAGCCTCAGTAAAAGCGCAGCGCGCAGGCGAAAGAAACATGGCGCTGGGAAGCAGTATGTGCAAAATCCGCAAGGAATTGCAGTAAATTCCTTTTTGTTTGAAGAAAATTTACAACTTGGTAATAGACCTTTTTATGACCTATTTGGGCTCGTCATTGGCTGCGGCTGGTCATGTGCAGGCAGCGAGCGCTTTCATGGCCTTTTCCTGATTTCCCTGGCGAATTTCCCCCTGCATTCTGCCTTCAGAGAGCCTCAGCCCCTCTTTTTCTAACCTTTGTCTAGGCTGAGGTGTATGGCAGTCGCCCTCATGTTTGTGCCCCGCTCCCCCAAACCCGCGGCCGGTCCCGTCGTCGCCGCACTGACACTTCCCCGTTCCCGCGCCTCCTCCTCTCCCGCACCCACGGAGGGATGCGCGGAGACCCGCGCCCGCCGCCGCGCCTCCTGCAGCCCCTCGCTCTTCTCCCACTGCTCGATGCCCCCGCTGCCGCTATCTCCTCTGGCACACGGATTGCTACGCGGGTGCAAAATGGATTACAGCGACCTTGCCGGGCTTCTCCGCAGGCGGGCAATGCCGCGAACTGGTAAGCACTCAGCTCCCCTCGGGCTGGTCGTCGGTACTCCGCGATATGTGGCGCGGCACCGGCTCCCCTGTCCTCCTGCCCCACTTCGTCATCTGTCCCTCGAAACCCCTTATTCTTCCTTTTAGTATTGCTATTACTACTTTTTACCACTATGATTTTTGTTGTTGTCATTGCTATTGTAATTATCGGTGGTGTTATTATTATTAATAGTGGTTGTGGGCATGCCGCAGAGTGAGAGCGGCTGTTGCGTGCGGTCTCTTACGGAAAATGCGCCGCGGGCCACGATGTCTCGGTGTTCCGCGGTGAGGGGCGGAGTGCCTCTCCTGCCGGTGGGTTTTCTTCCAATATGAGGCCCTCTGTTTTTGGGATACTTTCCCCCCCGCCAGCCTGAAGCGTGCTGTGGTGATGCTCTGGTTTGTTTTCCCCATGGCGGAAGGGCGGTCGCGTAACTTTAAAGCTTAACAGGTGTTTTCACAGGAGAATCGGGGTCAGTGCTCCCGCGGGGGCGGAGGGCGCGGGGCGGCTCCGCCGAGCCGGTCGAGCCAGGGGCTGTGCCCGGGGCCAGCCCCGAGAGCCCTCGCCTGCCCCGCCGGGACGTTTTCTTACATCCTTGTTCTCGCTGCGGCTCCGAGCTGCTCGGTGGCCAGCACACGGGCCGGGCTCGGCAGCCGGGCAGCGCGGGGGCGGCTGCGCCGAGACACGGCCAGGAGCGCACGCCCGCAGTACGGCTACTTACCCACATGGAAACCATCGCGGGCTAAATGCGAGATGAGTTCTCGAAAATAAACCCAGCAACAAACCCCCGGGTTTATTTTGAAATATGTTGAAGAGATAGAAGAGTTAGGTAAACTATATCTGCGTTACCTGTATATGCATATACATCCATATTCACATTACCTATATACATATATATACATATTTATGCATCTACTTATCTTTGTAGAACACATATTCTTTGGAAGTACGTATTTGTGAACGTATACATGCTTTACTCATCTCATCTTCATTTTCAGGCTGCTGGTGCGCAGTAGAAAATCCGCCGTTTGGTATTTAGCGTTCACATCGATGGTCGGTGTTCGCGGTGCACCGTGCTGTTGCGCTGCAGAAATTTACCGACCTGCCATTTACCCCAAAAGCAGCCAGTTAATTAACGGTAAAGCAAAACGCCTGACTAAACCACGCACAGTGAGGGTGGAAAGGTGCGAGTCATGCCCTGGGTACATATTTTGAAGCCACTGAAGAAATTGTTCTTTAATCCACCCCCCGAGCCCCACTGCAGTAAGCGATAAGATCCCTGTCCCCCACGCTTTGCCTGTTTGCACTAGCTGGCCGCCCTGCGCTCCTGCAGGATTTGGAGGTTGCTTGGGACGAATCGTTTTCAACACAGCAACAGTCTTCAAGAGTAACGTGGAAAATATGCGCTGTGTTAGGTCTCACTCTCAGAACCCCTCCTAGGTGACACAGTAATTATAGCTACTTGACTGTAAATCTCTCCAAAAACTTCGGAAAATCTCGTCCTTGAGCTGTTTTGAAATTATTCGTAGCCTGGGGGAAAAGAAGAAAACAAAAGCAGGATGTTCCAGCGAATTCTAATGTGCATGTGTGTGTCTGCGGGTCCGTCTGCTGACACATACGGATACACATATGCATTTATGATTCCACTGGTTTGTGCGGGAGTTCGGCTTTTTTCTAAATGGCTTCCTTCCTTGCTTGCTTTTGCTCTTATTCTTTTTCTTATCGGATATATTTATTTATTTATTTATATTAATATTCAAGTACACATAGGTCTATTTATGCGCTTATACATGCCAATGGAATTGTAAGTATTCATAGCAAATAAATATGCGCTATATTTATCTATATGGCACATATACATATATTTATATGTACGTGTTTTTATATATATGGCACGTATGAGGACTGTATTTTTGTATCTATTTATACACCTATAAAACGTGGTATGAGTATAGATGCGTTGGTGTGATGAAATTTTTGGAGTGCAGGGTTCACAGTCATATTTCTCGCACTTGCTTCGTTTCCCGATGTGTTCAACAGAATTCATGATTCATCTCTCTTCTTTTTGTGTGTGTGTGTGTGTGCGTGCGTGTGTGTGTGTGCGCGTGTGTGTGTGTGTGTGTGTTCCGTGTGTTGAAAGGAAACAGCCGATTCCCAATCCACTCTTTACTGACGCACGGGCAGTATAAAAACACCATCACGAAGCAGCTGGCAGGAAGAGGCAGCCTTGTCTCCCTGGCACTGCCGGGGTACCGCTGGCATTGGCTGCCATTTGGGAAGTTAGGTTGGGCTCCCACTTAGCTGCTGCAGGTTGCCTGTAAGAGAAGTGTAGCCTCTGTTCCCCGAGTCTGGCACGAGTTTGGTGCAAGGAGGGGAGGCAATGTGAACTGCGGACCCGGGAAACCCGATAAGACTAGGCAAAGATATACACGCCGGTTTTGCGTTCTTAAGAACCGAAAATCCCGCCGATTCATTTTCTCGTTCCTCAAACAAATATAATTCCCACGGGGTGTTTTATGAGAGCTTGGGACAGAAAAAAATCCGAACAAAGACGGTATTTCACCCCTCGGTTGGCAGGCAGCTGTTAAAGGTATTTACTGCTCTACTGCAGTGCGGCACTCAATGCTGCTGGAACGGGAGAGGAAAAAACAGGAAGCGAAAGGAAAAGATGAGGCACAATAAACATTGCAGCAGGTCGCGGAGGCCAGGAGGGGCGCGGAGGAAGGGTCTCTGCGAGAGACAAGAGGCAATAAAAGTGCATTCAGCGACAGCAGGCTCTGCCCAAACTCAGCACTCGCCTCCCATCACCCGCGGGGGAGGGGGCGGCGAGGAGGAGAGGCAGCCCGCAATGCCTACCCGGTGCCCCACGCCGGGAGCCATCCGAGCTGGAGCCTGCGCGAGAGCAGGGCGGCGGGGGTCACCTCAGCCCCCCGGCCAGCCCCGCCGTCTCGGCCCGGCTCCGCCGCCTCCGTCCGCGTGTGGGCGCACGCCCCGACGGACCGGGACGCGGTCACCTGCCCGCGGCTCTCACCCTCAGGGCCGCCGGGCCGCGCCGTGGAGCGACCGCCGGGGGCGCGACAGGCCCCGGCCGCCGCCACCAGCCCTTATGTCTCCACGGCCTCTTCCAGGAGAAGGCGCTGTAGGACAAGCCTGGCCACTCTCCCCTCCGCGGGCCGAGGCGCCCACCGCCCCGCCGCCAGCTTTGGGACCCGTACCCTGCCGCCCTCCGGCCCACGGAAGAGGCCCACCAGCGGGCGGGGGGCATGAGCATGACGCCCTCGGGCGTCTCTAGCCTCGACCCAGTTGTCCCACTCCCTCCAGCTCCGCCGTCTCCCGGCTCACCCGGGTCGGCAGATCCCTGGCGCGCCCCGGTGAGGGCCCTCGGGCTCTCCCTGCCTAACTCGCAGTACCGCAGGACTCCCCTCGTGTGCCCCGCTGCCCTCCCGNGAGGCCGGCCCCCCGCCTCTTCCCTCCCTGTCCCTTTGATGCGGGTGCCAGAGCACCCTCCTTCCCGCCGGCTCCCTTCCCGCGGGCAGAGCCCCCGGCCCCCGCACATCCTCCCTTGCCTCCTGCAAGCCGGGGCCCGGCAGAGTTCCCTGCCTCTGCCTCACCTGTTGCCTGCAGGCTTCACCTTCCCCAGCCGTGCCCGGACACGACCCTGGCGGCACCCACCCCCACGGGCCGTGCCTACCCCGGCGAGACGCTCCCACGGCCCCCGGCCTCCCCTCCCTGCCCCGCACTCCTCGCCCTCTTCCCCCGCGGACCAGAGGTGTCGTCGCCGCTGCCCCCGTTTGATGTCGAGGCGCGGCTCGACGCCGCCCTGCCCGCTCCGGGCCTCTGCTGCCACCGGATCTGCCTACGGGCGTGGGGTGCTGCAGGCAGGGGCCTTTGCATGCCCACATCCTGCCCGGCGAGGGCATGGGCAATGAGGTGACTGTTGAAAAGTCGGGGTTATGATAAAAGCAGAGGGGCAAAATGCGTTGGACGCTATCGAGGTGCTTAGTAGGTCTTCAAAGTCAGAGATGGAGCCTGTAATTTTCTGGCAGTGTGGTCCTCGGGGTAGGATGCCGGTCGTCATGTCTGTCAAGTAGCATTGAGAGCAATGGTGGCATACACATGTGATTCAATTCCCCCAACCTTTTTATCACAATTACCGGAGGGAAACCAATTGTTACTGGGTTGCTTCATTACACCTCTTATCTGTCTCCAGATCATCAGCCCCAAATATGAAAACTTGCATAAAAGCCTAGAGAATGAACTGGCCAGAGCTTCAAAGTCAACTTTCACATTTGCATTTTGGAATAGGAAATGTGAAAATCGTTCTAATTCCCTCTTCAAAAATCTCATGGCTAGAATTACTCAGTTACTGAAAGATTCATCTTGTCCTTAAATGAGAGAGAGTTGTATCTTAATCATCGATTCCTCGCTACCTCACAGCCTCACCTTTCACAGCCCCAGTGTCCCGGACACGTGTGCCTGAAGCACGTGCCCAGCCCAGCCACCCCATTTGCCGGGGGCTGACACTTCTGCCGGCTGACTGCTGCACCACCTGCCTCACCATGGCTCCTCCTGCACACGGCGGGCAGTCTCTCATCTCCAAAGCGTGGCTTTCTCTTGCCCATGAGACAGGCCAAGAGACCCAAAGCAACCGCAGGCGCTTAGGGAGGGATGTGATGCTCCCTGTGCTGGCACAGGACCTGGAGCCCACCCACGGGCCCTGCTGCCTGAGACCTGACCTTTGCCATACCCAGCACTCAGTCCCAGGCCTGGGGCAAAAGCACTTGACTCTGCATCGTAGTTCTTGTCCCAAATTATTCTCCCCACGTTTTATTGCACTTTCTCATGGCACCCTATCCCTCCTGTCCCAGTACACAGCCTTTTCTTGTACCCTCCCAGGGATGGCCACTTTGGCTCCCTGCAGCTGCCTGCTGCTGAAGCCCTTCCTCCAGAGGCCAGTGAAGGTGATGTGTTTGGGAGGAGGGTGGCTTGAGGCTGCCACGAAGCCTGATCCAGGGCCCACTGTGGCCAGGCCCAGGTGCCTGAACAAGGCTCAGGGAGCTCCAGGGAGCTTTTCTGTCTACCTGCCCAGGACTGAGAGCACAGACCATGCTCCAGCTGAAAGAGACTCTGAAGTCAGCCCCATGCAAGGCAGCCCAGTCCTCTCTCTGGGGGGGCTGACTGGATCCCCTGTGTCTGATACAGCTTCTCAGACTGTGCACTGTGTCTGAAATGTTATCTTATGCACTGTCCTTGCCAGCTGTCCTGGGCAGGGGAGGGAGAAAGAGCTGTTCCACAGCTTAGGCCCCTAAAAGCATGATGGCGATGCCGTGTGATTAAGGGCTTGACAAAGAGCAAGAAAAATAGTGGAATACAAAGCCACTCTGGATCATAAAGAAGGAACAAGGAAGGACCTCGGGATGCCTCTTGTTTTCTGAAAGAAAACGAATTGTTAGGCTGTGACTGGAGCCATCTAAAAAATGCAGCAAGAGCCGAGCTGCCCCTTTTGGATGACTTCACACTTGGGTAGCCAGATTCGTTAGGAAATGGCCGAGTAAGAGCAGACTCTGATGTTAAACAGGCACCACCCAGTTGGTGCCACCACCCAGCAAGGAATTGCATTTGGCTTGTTTTTCAGAGCTGAGCCCCCGGGCGGAGGCGCACTCTCACCCGAGGGCCGGGCAAGTGGCCGGGTCCCCTCTGCACGCGGCCGGTCTCCGGCGGGGCTGACACAGCTCCCCGCCCTCTGGCGAAGGTACAAACCCTTCCTGGGATGCACCAGGAGCTGCTGGCCGCTCCGACGTCCTCATCTTAGCCATGATAGATTGGGACCTGATGCCCGGGTTTCTTCATGCTGTGCGACTGCCAGAGACATTTGACTTCCTGTGCTCGGGCTCCTTGAAATTCTCATTTGCTAACTCACACCCTGCTCCCTTCACACCAGGGCTCTTTTATTGCTTTATAACCGTCCTTAAACTTCCAGTCCTCAAAGATCTCATTGTGGCAGGCTTCACACTTTCTCCCTTTCCGAAGCCCTGTGCCCTCACTGTTTGCAGCAGTTTGGTCACTTACAAAGATCCCTCGGGTGCCCGGCGAACCTGCAGCCCCTGGCACAGTTCTCCCAAGTTTTTAGATGAATTACTCAAAACCATTTTGCAGAGGAGCCTCACCAAAATGCCATAAACATCTAGGGCAAGGAGAAAAGGTTCCATCTTTCAGTTGGTTTGGGTTTTTGTTTTTGTTTGTGTTTTTTGGTTTTTTGGGGTGTTTTTTTCTGTTTTGTTTTGTTTTGGTGAGACTTTTTTTCCTTTCCTCCTGACGATGGGCTTCTCTGTACCCTAAGAGCTATAAAGAAAGGCTGGGACCGGTACCCACAGCAAAACACCCCTGGGTCCTTTCCCAAGAGCACTTTGGGAGTGCTAAGTCCCCTTTTGTAGCTTTCCGTAAAACACACTTCTCAAAAAGGCCGGCATAACGCCATGCAGCTGAACTTCCATCCATCCCCGCTATTTCGACCCGGTCCCGTTTTATAGGACAGATTCAGAGAACCTTTATTTAGCGAATAAAAGTTTAAAGCTGAAGGTTATTTATGGTCCCACAGAGATAAGTCCTGAGTGGCTATTTAGAAGCACGTGATTCCAATAAACTTTGTTTTATGGCTTGAGAGTTGACAAGCCAAAATATAATTCCCACCATAAATTAGTTTAAGAGCATACAAGTGCAGATGCTTTCGTTCCTGGAAGCAGTAATCGGGAAAGTGTTAGCAAGGAACCATCGGCGGAATGCGACCGTGCAGGCACCTCTGCTCCCGGGTCCCCCAGGCCGCGGGGGGAGCGCACAGTAAGTCCGCTATCAGCCTCCCCTNTAATAATAATAATAATTTTTAAAATGAAGATAGAAAGGAAAGGCTCGGTAAGGGAGTGCTTAGTGCCAAAATGCTGATATTAATCCCCTTTTCTCGCAGGCTAATGTTATCTAGAGTGGGCAGAACTTACACACACACAAAAAAAAGAAATTAANCACCATAAATTAGTTTAAGAGCATACAAGTGCAGATGCTTTCGTTCCTGGAAGCAGTAATCGGGAAAGTGTTAGCAGGGAACCATCGGCGGAATGCGACCGTGCAGGCACCTCTGCTCCCGGGTCCCCCAGGCCGCGGGGGGAGCGCACAGTAAGTCCGCTATCAGCCTCCCCTCCGCCGCCGCCGCCGCGCTCGGGCTCTCGGGACCCGAGCACCTCCGTGGGAGCAGGGTGGCAGCGCTGCGCCGCCCGGCAACGCGAGCAGCTCCGTGGGGAAACGGGCAGGTACAGCTCAGGTGGCTGCGGCTGCGCCGGGATGAGCCGGCTGGTCTCTGTCTGAGATTTCTGAATTTAATGGGATTTCTTAAATGCAGATAAGCAATTTTAAAATAATAATAATAATAATAATAATAATAATAATAATAATAATAATAATAATAATAATAATAATAATAATAATAATAATAATAATTTTTAAAATGAAGATAGAAAGGAAAGGCTCGGTAAGGGAGTGCTTAGTGCCAAAATGCTGATATTAATCCCCTTTTCTCGCAGGCTAATGTTATCTAGAGTGGGCAGAACTTACACACACACAAAAAAAAGAAATTAACAAGGAAGGTCTTGGGAAGCTCTATGGAGTGAACTATTGATACCGAGGCAATTGCTCTGTGTTTGATGCAATAACGCTCCAAGATATCGTAGGAAAGCAATAGTGGTGGTGAAAAATCGCTTACAGAAAAGACCCCCCTTCCCCCCCAATATTATTTACTTTTAAATATACGACGCTTTTCAGGAGTATTAAACTAAGCGTGTGGATTTTCTTCCCTTATGTGATCTTTGAATATATTTAATAAAATACTTGTAGGAAAATTCAAGTCAAATCTACCCTTCCATAATGCAAACAAAGATGCATGTCTCGTGGTTACTGATAGGTTGATTAGGTGATCTTAAAAGAGATGTATCTTAGAGTAATCAGATATTTATTCTAATAAAATTATAGGTCTTTCTGTGCTCAGCACGGATATAGTACTGCATGGTGTATTTTGTGGGTGATGGTTTAGCAAAGGTGATCTGAATGTGACTGGATTCCCACAGAACAACAATAAAAAAAGGCCTTTGTTATTCTTCTTTTCCATCGGTAAAAGAGGGAGGTCTGGCTCTTCATCTCTTTAGAAATTATCCGGTATAAAATTTAGACTATGAATATTAAAAGTGAAAGATCACACCCCAGGCACAGGCAAAGCGCGTGTTCATTAAAAACTGCCTGAATGCAACGTGGTCCTCATTCGGAAGGGGCTTCCATCCCACCCCTCCGCTGCTTGCAGGATTTACCACCAGCTCCTCTCTGCCTTCATCTATCAAACGTGGTTTGTGACTGTTCTCCAGAAATATCACCCGTATGTGGAATACAACAGTAACAAACGTTTTTATTGCAACAGGTTCGGCAGCATGGAAGAACATCCACGGTAAGTAACCTTTAATTTCTTGTAGAGTTTGCGTTGTTTGAAAATCCTGGTTCTTCCCTTCAGATCGAAAAAAAATAAAAACTATGATTCCTGACGANAAAAAAAAAGAAGAAGAAGAAGGACTATGTCAGCATGTGAAAGATCTTGTGGAGTCCGTTTGTGGTACCATGTCATAATCCTGCCTAGCATTAAAAGCAGAGGTGCAGTGTCCTGGGGATTTATTACAGGGCTGTACAGGTGTCGTCCTGCTCTTAAGCACTCCAAAGCAATTAGCAGCGTTTCCATTTTAACTCGGCGGGACTGTACAGCGCCTCCCCGTGCAGAATCCGGACGGATCACGTTGTATCCCAGCGCCTCATAACCTTGGCTACTCCCACTCTCTTCTCCAGACGGGATCCCAAGCAGAGCTGTGCCTGTTTTCTCACGTTCCCCTCCTTTGGCACAGACTAGTGGCTGGGTGAAAGAGGCGGCAGGAGCTGAGGGCGGTCAGCGCTGGCCAGTCGGGGCAGCCCAGCGGGTTCTGCGGGCGGTAGAGCTGATCTGCTGGTGCTAGATGTCTCGGAGCAAGGGGGACTCTACCGTGGATTTAAATGCTTGAAGGCATGGAATGGAATGGGTATCAGAGCTTAGAAGGGCAATGTTTTACTGTAGGGGTTTTCGCATCCCAGCTGGTCCTGCCTGAGCTGCTCCGGGGGGGACTGAGTGGAGGGCAGAAGATCAGTGTACATCAGCAAATGCTGTTGAATCTTTCTGGCTCCAGAGAGGAGCTAAGTGCGTTCGTCCTGGTCCTCCAGGCTGAGACTGGCTTGTCCCTCAAAGAGGGAAAGAAAGCCTGCGATATTGAGAGATGCATTAGGTTGTACACTGCCTTTCTCGCTTCTGCCAGCCTCGCTCTGATCAGGAGCGTGTAAAGGAGAGGAGTGCTCGCGTGTGTTTGTTTGCATTTCCCCGCTTTCTCTCCCTGCTCCCTGATAAATAATCTATTTCGCTATATGTGCCAAGCTTCTCCTGGTCTTTTTGTCTTAGGCTGCAATATTGGTTTTCGAGTCCTATAAATACACACCGCAGAATAGCCTTCAGCGTTGCAGTTTTAATTGTGTTCCATAGGTAACTTTCCTCCCCCCGTAGCTCAGTTCTGCGCTATGTGGACGCCCTTGGCATTTTATTCCAGGGCCGGCCCTAAATCTATGGATTACTTGTTTTCTGCCAACGTACATTTAGCATACTGATTATGAACCAGAATACAAAAAGGCTGATAGATCAAAAGTATTTTGTATAGGCAGTTGAACAGGAGGTGAATATATAACGCTTTTGTTCATCAATAACTCTTTGGCTTTGACCTGTCTGAGCAAGTCGTGCAATAAGGTGAAACGCAGGTCACAGCGTCTAACAAATATGAAAATGTGTAGTATTAAGCAGAACGGGGAGCTGCTGCTTCCCCAGCTCCATCGCTGCTCCCTGGGCAGCCCTCGGCGGGCTTGTCCGCTCCTGGGGGCTGCCCCAAACGATAGCTCGCTTTTGGGGGCGGAGGGGAGTTACCCTGCCAGTTCAGCCGGGTGGTTAATAACCCCCGCGAGGGCGGGGGGGTATCCCCCCTCCCCTCAGAAAAAGGATGAGAAAGCGGGGAGAGATGCTGAAAATAGCTGGGTGGAGATTTGAAGAATCCGGGGGATGATTAAGGACATAAAGTCGTTTCGAGTTGCACTTGCTGTGAAGAAGGCACCACCACAGTGGTAAGAAAACAGAGGTTTAAAAATAGCATCTCTCAGCTCAGGCAGTTGGGAGTTGGAGCCAGCCAAACAACCCGGTACACATCGCTCGGATAAGCTCAACACCCCCAAATCTGCCCTCCGCAGTGGTTGGATGTATCACACCCGCACCATTATTTGTCCTTATGGTGCCTGTTTTAAATAGTGGAAGGAGAAGAGGTTGACCGCAGGACAGCAGTGAGGAGCTGGGTCAGACACAATTCATGAACTTTTGTACTCCTGTGTGCCGCTGTCGACAAAGTAAAAATAATGAAACTTTGTGATATGTTTGTAAATGATTTCGGCTGACCTCTCGCCCTGCCCTTCACCATAAACGCTACGGCGGGGGAAACCTGGGAGGGTGCGAGGCTGAGGCTCGCAGGCAGATCGCGGGGATAATAGCTAGACCAGCATAATAGGACTAAGGTAAATTTGGAAACTCTCTTTTTCCCGAGAGCAACTAACTCCAGCTTTTAACCTCATCTTTTTCACCAACCGCTGTTTCTGTTGTCGGCTGTTTTACTTCTGTTTCGATTTTTCAAAAATTCTTTTTTATTTTGGGGGGATTTCTAATTATGGAGAATCTCTTCAGATTCGTGTTAGCCTAAATATTTAAAGACTCCTTCCTAAATTACTTTAACCATTATTATTCTAAATAGCGCAATTTGACCGACCACGTCCATTTTCCATAGCGAGGACGTGAATGGCAGAGAATTTAAAGAAAGCGGCAGGTCTTTCTGAGAATTTGGTAGGCGAAATTCGTCGCTATGAATTGGTGGAGAGTCGTATAGCTCTATTGCAGCGATAATAACAAGCGTGAATCTTTTCTGAAATCCCACCTTCCTGCAAATCTGTATTTCAGAACTGAGTCCCAGCAGAATAGTTTGCATTCCTCGGAAGACAGTAAGAGACTAAGAGAATTGCAAAGACCTGCTATATTGTAGATGAAAACAGAATGTTATTACGTTGTCTATATATACCCTGTAGAACCGAATTTGTGTGATATTCATATAGTCACAGATTCGATTCTAGGGGAATATATGGTCGATGCAAAAACTTCACCTTTCTGCAAATGGTTAGAAGTTAAAATACTGGCGGAATCAAGAGGCATGTGCGTGCTGAACACTCAGAAATTATAAAAGTTTTGCTGCCTCGCTGCTATTAGCTAGGTTTCAGGGCGTTTCTTAAAACTTCATTTGTCGTTCAGTCCTAACTCTCACTGACAATCTGTGAATTTAAACAGTTAAACTCACCAGAAGTTACAAATTTTCTGGGGAAAAAAAAGGTATTATCTACCAATCAGTGAACGAGTCTTTTAAAAGATGCTCATAAATTAGCTAGATGTGCCAGACGTTAGCAAAATTTCCCTGTCAAGGGTCCAGATCGCATCAAAATATTTACGACAGCAGCAAAAGCAGCATTCGCCTCTCTGGAATGTATTTACTTGTGCTCCAGGAATGATACTGATGAATGAAGACCGAATTTATCTCATTAAACCCGTGATATTTTTAACCTAATTAAATGACGTCTCCAGTTCAATTGATTGAACTTTAGTGGTTAAGAGTGAACTCTTTCTTGCCATCTGTATGATTTTACGTACATACACGTATGGATTTATAAATATACCTTGGCGTTTGCATCTGTGCGCGCATACGTAAGCACACATAAATATTGAGGCTTGAAAGTGAATGAGAAGTTACTGATTGCCTAATTTTATTCAGCAGAACTAAATTCTGGTAACTTTTGGATGACCTCTGCGAGACAAAGACAGGACAGATCTATTGTACATCATATTACCCTCTTCTTTGATGGCTTTTCTTTTCCTCGCCTGCTTATCAGTTTCTTCCCTTTTAACCCCGCTTCAGCTCATCTCTCTGTATATTCCTTTCGATTCTTTTTCTTATTTTATTTAAAGGGAGGTACCAAGCCCCGGCGGCGATCCTGGCTAGTAGATCAGACGGCAGGGCAGCATCCCCCGGGGCTGAGGGAAGCCAGCTCAGACAAAAGGCTGTGGGCAGGGCAGCGGCCGCCGCCCCAGGGTACCCCTACACCTCCGGTACCTGGTTTGCGGGTGCGGCCCGCCGGAGAGGGGGGTCACTCGGTTAGAGGGATGTTATTGAGTGGAATCGCTGGAAATGCGGGGAAATGCGGCGGTGGGCGCCCGGCTCCCCATTGGCCGGGCCGGTCACATGCCCGCCTAACTTTATTCAGTTGACAGCAAGTAGGAGGGCTCTATGGCAGGGGGAAAAAAGACAACACGAGAAAAATTAGTATTTTCTACCTTCAGAAATTAATGGCCATGAGTTCGTATATGGTGAACTCTAAGTATGTGGATCCCAAATTTCCTCCTTGTGAGGAATATTTGCAGAATAGCTACTTAGGCGAGCAGGGGGCCGAGTACTACAGTGCCTCGCAGGGCTCTGATTTCCAGCACCAGGGACTCTACCCACGGTCAAACTACAGCGAGCAGCCCTTTAGCTGTAGCAATGCCCAGGGCTCTGCCGGGCAGCCGCGGGGTCACGGACAGGAGCAATCCGGCCCGGCGAGCCACTTCCCCGGCCCAGCAGAGCATTGTCCACCGCCTCCAATGTCCAACCCGCGAGCCTGCAGCCAGCAGCCGGCCCTCAAACCCCCAAACGGCTCCGCAGTTAAGCAGCCAGCAGTAGTTTATCCCTGGATGAAGAAAGTCCATGTTAACTCGGGTAAGGATCCTCTTCTTACTTTGCTCTTCTACCCTGCTTCCGATCGTCCTCAGCGGCGCTCTCCCGAGTCCCCGCCAGGCTCGTGGACGAGCTTTTTAAACCGAGGTGGCCAATTACACTCGCCATAAATTTTTATTGCTGAGGAAATAGGCCGTTGGCCATGCGGGGCTTTGCCGTGCAGGATAAAACTCCATTTTAGGAGCCTTCTAGAGGCTCCCAGCCTACCTAGATGTGTGTGCCCGTAGCGCCTGCCTCAAACGAGGGGGAAAGCAGCCCGGCCATTGTAAGCAACTGGGACGAATCCAGCTCGGCCACATGCTCGCAGCTCATAAGGTTTTCTTTTGTAAAGTCGGACCGGCAAGTCAAGATTAGCTTTGTAAAAGTTCTCCGTATTTTTTTCCCAGTGAATCCCAATTACAACGGAGGGGAACCTAAACGCTCCCGCACAGCTTACACCAGACAGCAAGTCCTAGAACTGGAAAAAGAATTTCATTTTAACAGGTACCTGACCAGGCGCCGCCGTATCGAGATAGCCCACACTTTGTGTCTCTCTGAGCGCCAGATCAAGATCTGGTTTCAGAACAGAAGAATGAAGTGGAAAAAAGATCACAAACTGCCCAACACGAAGGGCAGGTCTTCTTCCTCTGGTTCAAACCCCCATTTACAAACTGGTTCCAAGGACCATCAGACTGACTTGACAACTTTGTAGAAGAGGTGAAATTTTCCATTTCATCCTTCGCTTCTGACCAGTACTGTACATAACTGACACTGCCCAAGCAGAACCTGCATGTAGCAGCTAAGGACACGAGAAACTGTCATCTTTCTTTAAGGTACTGTTGTACAAAGGAGACAAAATGACGCTACTTTGGACTTTATTTTATTTGCCTCTGCTAGCACAACCTAAAAAAGGGAAACAAAAAAAGGGGAAAGAAAGAGAGAGGGAAAAACAAACAAACAAACCATCATGCAGGCAGTGGGAATTGGGAAAATATTAAATGAGACCTTCTGTCCTTAAAAAATAATAAATAATTGAAAATGAAACTGTCCTGTGTTTCAGTTTTGAATTCTGAAGTGAAGATTGGATGCTGTATTTTGGGATTTATACTTTTAATTGTCTTTTTATCCCATGCAATATCGGGAGGATGCATTTTGGGCAAGTTGAGGACAGGAAATTCATAGCATAGTCTTTTATTTGAACAGAAAGACTAGTAATTGTGAACTTTTATTTTTTTGTGCTGCTTTACCTTTCTCGGTGTAATGAAAATTCTTGCTCATTTCCATAACGTCTCAGAAAGTGTGCATAGAAATTAAGTGAAAACGGGTTATTTTATGTTCTGGTAATGTTAGTGTATTTATTTATTTGTTACATAGAAGAATGAAGACAAAAAGAAAAATAGTCAAACCAAAAACGAGGGAGGGGAGTTGAAATACAGTATTTTTCCTTCCCAGTCTCATGAACACATATGTAATGTTTACTTGTCTTGAACATACACAACTTTCTTGTCGTCCCTCCCCACCCTTTTTTTTTTTTTTAATTTCCTTCTCTGTGAATAGGAAAAGAGTCCCTACTCCTTATCGTGTGCCATCCAGAGCTAACAGGCTTGAAATTTGTTTCCAAAGTCTGCTCTGCTCAGCGCTGTGCTTTAAACCATCGATACCTCATTTAAAAATGGAAAGAAAATAAGAAAAAAGAAAGAGGGGAGACTATAAAAAACAGCCCCACAAAAACAACAGCAACCCAGACTAAAAAATTAATGCAATTTCTGATATAAACTGAGCCATTCAAATCTGAAAGCTGGACACATTCTTCCAATCAGATTTTTAATTTCTTTTTCTGCTAGAGAGAGATAGTCTATATGGGTTGCTACTTTGTTTTGTTTGGGGTTTATTTTGGGTTTTTGTGGCTTTGGTTTGTTTAGTTTTTAGATATGGGTGGGTTTTTTAAGGTTAGGTGGGTTTTTGNTTTTTTTTTTTTTTAAAGAATAGTGATTGTTTTTGAGCAAACCATGACACATGACTGCAATGGTTGGAAATCTCAGCAAGCTGCTTTCAGAAAAGACGAAAGGCTTGGACGGGAGCAGAGCTGGTCTAATACCCACGAATTTGTCCCTGACTGCTGGTTGCCAAAGTTATAGTGCGCTGTAACTACGGAACCAAACCAAACCAGCTCCCTGAGCCACTTACACCTCCGCTCAGGCGGTTTTAAAGCTCAGCCCTTATCTCCTGTACCCTCAGGGCAGCCTAGGAGAGGCACCACATAGTCAAAATTGTAACGAGGTGATCCCTTTATTAAAGAGAAAAGTGGCAAAGAAGGAAACTCATAGCAAACACTGAAGGGAGGTGGAAAGAGCAGGGGGTGAGTTAACGTGCCCTTCTCCAGGCTGGATGCTTCCCACGAAGAACTCACGGCTTTCTGGGCTCGCTCGGGAAAACACTGGCCAAAATGGGCTTGAATTAATTCGAAAATAAAAGGCGAGCTTTTCAACAAGAGTGTATTCGGCAACGTTAACTGTGGCCAGCAGTTAATTTCTGCCCTTTTCTCATCCCTTGAAGTCCGCAAAGTGTCTTTAAGACTTGGCCTTTTGTTTTAGAGCCTAGAGAAAACTCTTTGTTCTTCCTTAGGGTTAGCCCAGTTCTCAGACTTGCACATGGCAATACTTGAATATCTCCACGTCGTGATATTAAAGATGGATATTCCCGCATTATTCGCATCATTGTTTCTATGACAAAAAGCACCGAGTTCATACATAGTAAAGACGTCTTTTTTCTGACGCCTTCACGTTGAGAAGCTGAAAAGGTATTTTACTGAAGTTCGGCTAAATTGCAGGAACAGGTTCACCCAGAGGACAAATTTTCTATTCGATTAGTTGTATTTCAGCCGGGAAGAGTGACCTCTAAACCCTTAACCTTTTGGACCCAAACCACCCTTCTCTTTCTCTAGCATGGAGAGCAGCTAGCAGCAGCGCTTGAGGAGGGAATTCCTGAGACGAGTTTTCAAGTTTTGCTACACCAGGTTCCTGCAATAGTGGCCTTTCCTCTCCAGAGCTGCTCAGAGCCATCCTTTTGCTCTTCCTACGTATCTATTAAAATAAAGAAGAAAAAAGAGTGTGAGGAACTAAAACTCCTCTAGCCACTCTTCTTGAAAATCCTCCTCCCGGACCCCCGCTGTTTTCTTAAAGTCTGATAAGTTGGCTGGGAGCAGGGCAAAAGTGCTGTTCGAGAGAGAGCTACCAACTTTGGCATCTGTGGTACAGTTCTGGAAAATAATGGCCTTGGATAACCAAATCCTTGCTTTGTGCTTCTGATCAACCGAGATGGCTCCCGAAGTTAAAGGACCAACTTCTGCTCCCAGATTTCCTTCCCCCGCCCACTGAAGTCAAACCGGCGTGTAGCTGCGAGCAGAATTTGTCTCATTGTCTTTTGAAATGTTAATAACTCCAGGACGAGTGTTGGCTTCAGCAGGCACAGCTCTTACAACGCTGTTTGCAAGTCCCATTTGAGCGAGGCTGGAGCACTATAGGTTTACATAGGTGTAATTGCACTGTAAGATCAGAGAATACGTGGAGGCAGCGAGTACCAAACAGAAATAGTTTCTCGCTGTCAGTGCCCTGAATGGTCGGGAATGTCTGTAATAATGACTAAGAGCACCCACTGGTCGTTATCTGCCGTGCAAAACGAACCCGAGATTTACTTTTTAATGGTTTTAACCCTTCTCCAGAGCTATTTTGTGTATGAAGGGAAGCTGGTTATTTTTTTTATCACGGGTGAATGTTGTGCATTGGAGCCTTTGTTAAACGGTCGCATTGTCCAGCACTGCTCTCATCTCTGTTAAAGTGTGATGCTTTTTATGGACTTCGCTGATGTTTTGCTGCCATTGATTAAAGCATTATTTATACTAACTGTCGCCTGTAGTTTTGATGTAACCCCTCCACATACTTTCGAAATAATAAAAGGTGTAGCGAAAGAGATTCTGTTTTGTACCTTGAACAAGCAGTCCTTACAAGGTGGGTCTCTCTTCTGTGAAAATGCTGGTCCCTCTCATCATTACAGTGTTAAAAGACGAGTGACTCTGCATAGCATCCTTCCAAATGTCCCTTTGAACAGGTTTGCTGTTTGCCTCAGCCATAATGGTGTGACTCTAGGCCAAGCTGGAGTCTATATTTACTTTTGGGCTGCAGTTAAAAGTGCCTGTCATCCATTTGCTGCTGCTTTGCATTTAACAAGCCCTCCTAGAATGACTCCTGGATTTCTGCATGTGTGGTAGGAGGCAAGGAGCCACACCTGAAGTCACCTCGATGCCCACACAGATGTGTGTCTTTTAGGTGAGTCCTGGAAAGAATCAATTAAATAAAGAAATGGAAATTTGAAATTGCGATGCAGAGAGTAGCTTTTCCTGAGCAGTAACCCTCACTTTGACAGCGGATACAAAAGAAAGATCACAAGAAAACACGACCTGGAGACTTTAAACTTTCCCATGCACCTATGGCAAGCATTATTTTTTTTTTTTCCCAGCGTTAAGCACCTCAGACAATAACAGATACAACTAGCCAGGAGAAGTCGATTGCACTATTTTTGTCATAAGTACTTGTCAGTGAGGGCTTGTCCTCTCCTGGAGCGTGGTCAAGGCACGAGTCCAAAAATACAGTCTCTGGCTCAGCCCGGGCAGGGAGCAGGGTGCACAACAGAAAGCATGTGCCCTTCCTGCCCAAGTGCGCAGAGGGAAGGCTGAGGTTGCCTTTCTAAGCACACACTCGCTAAGTTTAAATATTGAGGCATATCTTGTGATTGTACTTTCTCTCTCTGCTGTTTAATGGCTCCTCCTGTTACTCCCGATACATCAATACAGTTCTGTATATTATATCACCACTAGTCGTTAAGGTAAGAATGAAGAGGAAAGGCAGAGTCAATAGCAAACCCCACTCACTGTACAGTACAGTAAATAGGGACCTCTCTGTGCAGAGCCACACCGCTTCCAACGGCCATGTTTGTTAGCCCTTTCCCCTGATTCTTTTTTCCTTCCTTTTTTTTTTTTTTCCTTCCCCCCAAGCCTAGAGACCAAAATAATCTTGCTAGGAACAGTCATAACAGGCAGAATTTCAAAGTGCAAGGAAGATGATAAGAATAGATTTCTACAAGTCCTGACCACGTGATTTGCGAAATAATTAATTCAGCACGTCCCTTAAGAAACACGGAGTCGTCATTAATCTGCCAAGCAAAGGACTCTATCAGACTTGAAAACTGAAGAGATCCCAAGAATATAATATACAAAGGGTGCAGTCCCTCTCCCTGCACACCTAGCTCTTTGGTAGCTGCTGAAAAAGAGGCGCCCGGTACGTAAATATTTTTTACTTTTATTCCTCCTTATTTAAGCCTTAATGAACTCAGCTGTCAAACACTTGACAAATAGGGCACGCTGTTTCCTGATTTCCAGCGCGGCAGCGGCCGGGAACCGGACCGGGCGCAAGCGATGACCTTTGCTTCCCAGGGAGCGGGGGAAAGAGGACGAGCGCGGAGCGCCGCGGAGCGCCGCGGAGCAGGGAGGCTGATCGCCAGACCGCGTCCCGGAGTGGCGGCTCCGGCCGCGGCTGCCTGCGCAGGGAGGCGCGGAGCGGAGCGGAGGAAACAATGCGGCTGTCAGGGCAGCCGCTGCCCGGTCCCGGCGGCGGGGAAAGGCCCTCAGCTCCTTCGCAAGCGGGCTCGTAAATTTTGCCGTGCGTCTTTGACAGCGGGGCCGGAGCCAGCGCCAGGCGCGCCTTTCCCCCGCCGCCCGCACAAAGGCCGGCTCCGGCCCCGCTGCCCCGGCCGCCCTGCCCGCTCCTGCCCCGGCCACCCGACCCCCGCCGCTGGCGCGGGGCGGCGGGAGAGCCCGGCCGCATCCAGCCCCCGGAGCAGGCATGCCGGCTTGCAAGTCCCCGATCAATAGCCCGGACTAGGGAAAAACAGCATTTGTGTTTTCATACAAAGCCACTCTCTATAAACTCCATAGAACACGGACGAGTCTGAGATTTCTCTGTGAAATCCCAGTGAGCTGGAAATACCTTCTGCAAACAGGATATTCTTTATTATCCCTTGCTGGAGTAATTTCTAAAAACCCTGGATTGTAGCTTTTTATTGCTTCCGTTTCGTTGGCAGGACAGAGACAAAGTTTCCTATGTTATGAATTATACATTCAAACAATAACACATTAATTCAATTATTCAAAGATGACAAATGTTTATGTGCTGTGGTAGTGACTAAGGAACAGATTTGCTACTTCACGAGAACTCCTACATTTTTATCAATGAAGTTTTATATTATCCTATTGGGCCGGGAAAGAAACCAAACTCCACCAAGACACGCAGTAAAATGGACCTGAACATAAATCGCAACCCTTTCATAAGAGCGTTTATTCTCGCATATAGCCCGGGCTATTTTATCAGTTTGACAATTGCCGGAGTTGTTGTTATAAATCATCATAAGTAATTCCTGAAAGGGTGCGAGGCTGCTGGGGGGCGGGCGGAGACTGTAAATCTTTCTGTTTTATTGCTCTATGAACATATGCTCCGATTGAAGAAGTCTTAGATCCTTTACTGGAGACAAATTCGCGCAAAGCTGGAGTCCCACCAGCCAAAGGATTAACATTTCCTTAATACTTTTTCAGTCCTCTTTAAAATATCTTAATTCTGGCGGTGGAGGCGAAGGTGCTCCTTTCTTCCAGCCGTCCTCCATTTTCACGTTAAATTTGCCCGGCTCCTTTTGTTTTGTTTTGGGTTTTTTGTTTGTTTGTTTGTTTGTTTTTGTTGGTTTTTTAAAAAAATCACTAGACTCTGAAAAGACACCAAAGGGCTGTGAGGCTTTCTCCGCGGGTTCCGAACTGCCCTCCAAAAGGGCATTTTCTTCTGAATCCTCTTCGTTTTCTTTGCTCGTGTCCAGCTTTTCCCCCCGCACTTTTGTGTAGGAAGCTAAAGACCTCTCCGTCATCCAAAATGTCTAAACAGGGGCCAGAATTATGTTCGGCTTTGTGTGCATGTACACAAGTATGCAGAACACGCTGTGCGTGTAAGGGTTGCTGTATGTACACAGAGACACGCGAGCGCGGGGGGCTCGGCAAAACTACCCAGACACCAAAATATATGGCTGACTGAAAAGGATATAAAGAACCATTACCTCTTACTTGAGGCGAGATTTAAGTGCATCATTTCGAAGAAATATAGGATTATAAATCCGAAGCCGTACACAATAATTTACATCGAACTTATGTTTCCATCACTGGACTCCAATCTTTTTATAACTGGTTTGCAAAGTCAGGAAAAGCAATGTAATTTAGATAAATGTTACAATGCACTTACGGTTAGTATTGTAAGGTAATACGTTACTGTCACATCCCCATGCTTTGGATGGTAATGAAATCATAGCAGATGTTAGATTAGGTGTGGTGTATTTATAGCTACAGATATGTTACAAAAAAATCAAACAGAGAAGCTAATATATGTATTTTTTTTCCTTTTGCCTAACTGGTATTGTTGGGGAGCTTTGTGGGCACACGACAGATATACACAGGGCTTGCTCCATGTCTCTTCATACACACAGAGCAGGGAGGCAGGCTCAGGGCAGACACACACACGCACAAATGTCATGAGGGTTTTTTTTCCCAGCGCTTGTTTAGCCTCCAGACAGGGGTAGTCCCCGCTGCCCCGCATCTTCCCGGTCCGGAGAAGGAGAAAGCAAAAAGTCGCGCACGCCAGTGGGCCCCAGAGCCTGTCCGCCAGAGCAGCGTTGCTGCGGAGCTGCCCCCGGCACAGGCTCTCGGCCGCAGCCGGTTGCAAACACCTCCTCTGTCTCCGCTGGGAATTTCTGCGCTCTGGGATCATCCCGCGGAATTCACCTTTTCCCCCTGCTCCGCCAGCCCCGTGGGGCGCGTAAGTGCGGGNCGGCGCGGCAGCCCCGCTGCGCGGGGGCGCGGGGAGCGCGCCAGCCTCGGCCCCGGCGCGCTGCTCTGCGATCACGTGGGCCAATATGCCTGTATTTTAAGGCAGTGCCTATATTTCTGATTATAAAGGGATTTCTCCTGCTAGCCCCCAAAATTCATCAATGGCCGCACGATTTAAAACCAAAACAAAACAGGAGCCGGCCAATTGCTGTCGTTGATTCCAGGAGGCTGATGGCTAAAGGGTTGTGTGTTGATTTTTTTTTTTTTAAAGCCCAACAAATTCCGATTTCCACTCGCTCTCTTTTATTGGTAGTTGAACCTGAGCCTGTTTTCGTTCTATCGGGAATTCTGGTATATGGAAATATTTGTAAAACCGCAAGATCAGGTTTAGGAGAGTATTGTCTGCAGACAAAGGGTGAAGGATATATTCTAAGAACTGCAAGCGCAGATCCTGAAAAGTGAGGAACCCAGGTTTATGATAAATTGATACACAGGTAAGCAACTGCATGACAAAATGGGACGTTTAACCGCAGGGGCTGTATTATCTCCTTTACTCAGAGACGGTCTGGAATTTGTTTGCAGTGTCTGCCCACAGAGGCTGCAAATGCATGGAGGGGTCTCCACCTACTTGAACGTTTTAAGCTGTATCTTCTTTTTACTATGTTCTTTAAATAAAAAGAGAACTCATTTCCAAAATCTAGGGGAATACGTTTAACCCTATCTTTCCCCCAATTTTTGGTGGTTTCAGGAAGGGAATTGCAAATAAGCAAACAAACGAGGGAGAGAACTTTGCTAGATGCTCCCATTGCCAAAGTGAGATTGAGCATCACGTTAATGCGTTGCCGTGGTTAGCCGGGCAGGGGGTAGCCGCGTTGATTTGTAAAGGGCGATTTAAAATAGGCTCATCGGTAATGTAGCCCCTACATAGGGTCTCTTAAATATTCGTGCCAAGTGTCTTCCCGAACCTTTTTCCCTGGCGGTGCATTCGTGTTCCTTAGTGGCTGTTGTTTTCCTTCCGCAGTTGTTTTAGTACTGCTGTTACCGGTGTGCTCATGCCTTCGAGTTACACATGCTATTTGAAGCACGGCTTGATATTTATCTACCGAGAAGTTTCTTGCCCTGCATTTGTGTGGTTTGATCAATAAGGCGGTGGGAAGATGCCTGGGGGGGACCGGTGCCTCTCTGGGCGGACTGGGGGTCTGGAAGAGACCACACAGCCTCCCCGCATACACTTACAGCTCAGCTCCCGCTTGGGCTGTTGCAACTAGCCCGACTCTCCCAGGAACGCCTGTTTCTACTGACTGGTGGCTCGCCCGGAGCCCGGGTGAACTCTCGGTTATGTCTGTTGTAAAGCCCCTGCGTAAAGCCCGGCGTTATGCTGTGGAGCAGGAGCGTGTATAAGGCTGGAACGGACCCTGCCCGCCCCAAGCCATCCGGGCGAGTCCTCGGTGGGGGTCGGAGTGCCCCGAAGGAAACAGGGTGGGAGGCCAGGGAAAAAGGAGAAAGTTAGGGTGTTTATTTATTTATTTTTATTTTCTGTTGTGTGTTGCTCTGCTCGATCAGAAGTTAAAAGCACTGAACATTTTTCTTAGCTGTATGCCTCCAAGCTGCTGGCCTGCCAAGTTAGTCAGCTGAATCCAATTACTGCAAGCAGCATTTCATTTGGCTCGATGGAAGCACTCACTTATAACTTCACCTAAAATTTCAATAATACCTATATTGGTCCCACGCCTGAATAATTCTAAAGATTTCCCTGGGTTCAGCTCTGGCAACGTCTTCTCTGAGCGCTGGGAGCCGAGCTCAACCCCAGCGTGCCCAGACTCCTCTCTCCGCAGTACAAACTTTGGGGGTTATTCCTGTGGCCGTGGAAGTCTTGGTACTTGGCCAAGCTCTGGCTAAATAAAGCATGTTTAGAGCTAGAAGGGCTATCGCTTGTGAGGCTGAGAGGCTGCTTCGGAAAGGGATGAGAAGTCGATAATTAATTAGGCACAAAATGAAAACTTACCGTGTTAATCAACAGCGGCTAACAATGACTCGGTTTGCAATATTATGATCTCTCCGCTCAGGGGCTAAGGTGCAACCCACCTTAGGTTGCCTCCATACACCGTGTAAAGTGCTATTTCTAATGAATTCTCTTTTAAAAAATAAAGCACTTAAAGTTGACGTACGCCCACGTGAATACATTATATAAGACGTTACCGGGACAGGCCCGGGCCAGGAACCTGAGTGAGCATCATGTGTAATCATGAAGCTCCACTTCCCTAACTCCAGTTTGCCAGCATAAATTAAGGTGATTTGGAAGGGGAATGTAGCATCCTACTGAGTTTGGTTAGGGAGAGAGAAGACTTGGTGGAAAGTTGTAAGGTCTGTTGTGTTGTGAGCTATCGGAGGCGCTTCCGTTCGTTGTTCATTAAGTGGTGAGTTATTGCTATACGAGCCAAAGGTCATTTCAAAGGCTTATGGTGGCTAAATATCATCTTTATAATGGCCTGGGCGTCTTTCTGGGGGATTTTCTGGCACTCTTGAGTTCTTAAAGTCCTGAATCGACACATTGCACAGACAAAGGCAAAATACTCATTTCGAGACGCAAATGTTTGCAGCGCATTTTCAATGCTGGGGCTTCTTCGCTTATCTTTCTCTCTGTCTTATTCGGTATCTGGCGAGAGAGCTAGCTTCGTTTCCGCGGAACTCTTCGCGGGCCGTGGGTGCGGGCGGCAGGAGACGTGCTTGTGACCGTCGAAGGTGCCCGCAGCTCCCCTGTAAAGGCGCTCCCGTACNTTGCACGTTTGTTTGCTCCCCGCCTCTCTCAAAGCGCTATTAATAAATGAAGAGAAACATCTGCCCTTTGTCTGGTAAAAGATCTGACGCGGACGGAGAGACACTGTGAGGGGCTGCGGACGAGATGTGCATTTATTAACAAAGTCCTAAGGAAGAAAGTCCAAAACAAAGCAGTTTCCGCTGAGAGTTATCACTTCTGTTGCAGGTCCGTGCCCACGGATTGTCCAAAGGAACCTGAAGATCCTACTCACACAATTAAAGTCAAAAATCAAGAAAAAACGTAAGTTTGGTGAGTTCTCTAAATTTCCTTTCCCATCCATCTCTCGCTTTCCCTATCGCGACAGGCCCGTCGCAGGGAGCACAGCCCGGCCCCGGCCCCGGCCCGCCGAGCGGGGAGAGCCGCTCGGTCGAATCTGCCGCCGGCGGCTCTCCCCGGGGCGCGCCGCCGGCCCACACGTCAGATAAAGAGCAGCCTGAAGAAAGCCCCGCTGAAAGCAGCCCCTGTTCCGCGCAAGCCGAGCTCGGCTGCGGAGCAGCCAAGGCCTGGGCCCAGCCGCGGGGAGCGGGTGGCTCCCTGGGGGGCTTCGTAGCTGGTTTAAGAGGCCCCACGGCGGCCACCGCTCCGTGTCTCGCAGGGCCCCTTCGCGCTCCCCAGAGCTCTCAATGCCCTCAAAGACGAGACATCCCCCGGCTCAGGCGTAGCCCCAGCGGTGGGTGCCCAGCTGCCCTGCTTGCGGCCGGGTCCGGTGGCGGCTCCAGCGCTTTCCTTATATACAGGGCTGCCCCGGGCCGGCCGCCGGGAAACGTGCCGAGCGGGGGATTCTTTCGCCGGGCTCCCTCCTACGCGCCGGCTGCTTTGCACTTCTGAAAGTGCCGGGGCTTGGGAAGTGTTTTCCTTTTCATTCCTGGCCGGAGCGCTTACTGCCACGGCGCTAGCAGTCATAAATTTTGTTACAACCGCAATGACAGGTGCATTGATATGCACCCTGAGAGCTCCGGCTGCTTTAATAACCGCTTCGCTGGCCGCTCTCACCGCCTCTTATTTATTCGGTATCATATTAGATATTGATCCGAAGCAGAATTAAGTGTAGTGGAAGTTTTAGTAGAGAACTGCTTAATACCAAAGTGTCGGGAGGAAAGCGGCCGGCATTGCCGGCCGATGTCAGCCTGGGCCAGCCGGGTTCCGCGCACACGCGCGGAGGGGCGCTTGGGCTCCCAGCTGCTCTCCAGGCAGAGCCGTGAGAGGGCCGGCATCCCCCAAAAGCGCTGGAACCGGTGGCAGGACAAAAAGCCCCATTATCATGTGCAACGCCTAACAGTTCAGATGAGGTTAACCTTTCTGGAGAGGAGGAAGGGAAATCTGAAACACAGACATGGATACTTTGCGGTTTCCTACCCTCAGTGCCTCCGAGCCCACCTCCCACGGCTCGGCCTCACCATTTGGATGTCACTTTTTTTTTTTTTCCCCTGGAGGCTGTTTCTGGCCAAACCACCAAGTGTTGAGCCCTCGCTTTGGTGTTACCTATAAAAACATCACCCCGGGCCTTTCACTCGTGGAAAATCAAACCCTGGATAGGTCTCCCTCTCTCTCTTTCTCTCTCTCTCTCTCTTTTTAAGATCTAAAGATGAGCCACCAAACAGTTGAGCATTGTCCATGTGATTTATGGCCCATAGCCTCCTTTTTAGGTTCAAGCAGAGTTCACAAGCAGTTGGTATTTCAGAAAAGAAATAAGGCTTTTAACAGCTTAACAGCAATATTCTTTCTTAAGATTCTGTGTATTCTTTTGGGAACTATATTTCACAAGGCATATAAAAGCCTACGCTTAAGGCAGTGTTGTGCTAACAAAAGTCCTCAGTCTAGACGGGTCCCGAAAATGTAGATTATAGAAGTGGTAAAAGAGCAACAGAGTTATTTGGCAAAAAATACTTCCAAGACTCGTCAAGATTATCACATCGTATTAAAACTCATCTTTATCGACACCGTCCATTCCTATAGACTTTTAAAACTAAAATTTTCCATGAGAGAAAAACAGTTTCCTTTTCCGTCAGCTTCACAGATCATCTCAAGCTTTTGTTTAGGAAAGAAAAGGACGCCGGCGGTTTGTGACACGGGATAAACCGCCGAGAGCGGCCATGGATCGCAGCTCGCTGAGGTTATTTTGACTGAGAGAGATGTGTTTCCCGGTGAATTTTAGAGAACAGATCAACGGTACTTGGCGGGACCAACGGTACTTGCAAGAGAAAGAGGAGTACTCTCCTAGAACTGCTTAAGTATAGGCTGGAGGACTATAATTGTCGGACACCTTTCAAAGGTTTCTAGCTACTTTTCTCTGATATAGTAGGCTTAAATCCTGCAGAAATACAAGCAAGTCTTAAGATATGCTGAATTACAGACTTACATCGTCAGGCGAAGCATGTGCTAATTTACAAAATTACCAAAAGTGTCAGAGAAAACCCCTATCCCACAAGAAAAATAAGAGCAGCGAATATTAAAAAGCCACACCAAAATTACAGAACAGTTTCCATCTTGTACTAAGCGCAGAGATGTTTTGGAGGCAGCAAGGAGAAAGGTAACAGCACCCTGCCTCAAAACATCTGCCCTAAGGGGACCGTGCGCTTTCGGTGGGAGCAGCCTCATATGGGAGCCGGGGGGCGGGGAGGAGAGAGCCATAAGTTTGCAGGCTGAAAAAAGAAAAGAACTCTCTAAAAACTATCTCAAATGTCTCAGGTTCTTTCTACTGGGTACAAATAAAAGGGACGAGAAACGTTGGGTGAGGGAATTTAATTCATCACAGAATTAAAATAGGGGAGCTGACCTGCGACTTCCTTTATAGTGCAAAGTGAAGAGAGTGAATGGCGCCGGTTATACTTTAACTCTGGAGGAATCCGGGGAAAGAAGAAGGGCGGGTTTACAAAGGGGACGGGATTTTTCTGCCTCTGCCCGGCCGCAGCCCGGGCTCCATCCATCATGTCAACCGTGCACGGCCGTGCGCACGCGTGCCGGGCGGGGGGTGCGGGTGCTCTCGGCCGAAGTGGGCCGGTGGCTCTTTGGGGACACCATCTAGCACAGTTGCTCAGTGAGAGCCCTTGCCCACAACCGCGGGGTCCGATCCAGCCAAATTCGAGCGGGAACGGTCCAAAGGCAACACAAAGCAAATAAAACATGCCCCAAAATGTTTCAAAAGGTGGCCTGTAGGAAGTCCCGCCGGTGTGTTCCCGTTCCCCCCTGCACCATCGCTCTCAGATGACTCTTTCCCTGCAGTGCCCCGGTCCTTTCCTTGTGTACTCTGCTCTCTCCCTGGTGTGGCCCAGTTTGCCCTGACTCCTGCCTGGTGACCCTGCTCCTCCCCTTTTGTCCTTTGGTCCTTCTTTGGGTCCCCTGGTCCTTACTTGATGTCTCCCAGCCCTGCCCGGGTTGTGAGGCCCGGGGTGCGGGGGGTGCCGGGACCGGCCCGTGCCAGCCAGTTTCCTCCGCTAAAAGTCTCTTTTGTGTCCCTGCTCTTCCCTCCCCAGGTGGCTGCGAGCGGCCCGGGCCGACGACGTGAGGCGCAGGGCGGCGGTCAATGTTATTTGAGCGGGGGCCGCGGGCCTCGGCGATCGCAGAGCAGAGGATGCAGAAAGCCGCCTACTACGACAACGCGGGACTCTTCGGGGGCTACACCTACAGCAAGGCCGACGCCTACCCCTACGGCGCGGCCCACCAACCTTACGGCCAGGCCGGCTTGGACGGCGAGTACACCGGCTCCGCCTGCTCCGTCCAGGGCTCAGCGCCCGGCCGCGCTCCGGCCCACAAGGGCAGCGAGCTGAGCGGGAGCTGCATGCGGCCGGGCGGGGGCGGCCCCGGGGGCAGTCAGCCCCCGGGGATCGGCGAGCATCAGCCCCCGGCTCTGCCGCCCTCCTCCCCGCCCAACCCCCCTCCCAGTGTGCCCCCTCCGAAAAAAGCCAAGGGGGGCCCCAACTCCTCGGGTTCCGCCAGCGGCACCATCAGCAAGCAGATATTTCCTTGGATGAAGGAGTCCCGGCAGAACTCCAAGCAGAAAAGCACCTGCGCCCCCCCAGGTAGTCCAACACCCCCGCCCCGACCCACTGCTCCCTTAGAGAGCCAGGCTGAGTCCCTCGGACTGAGCCCCCTGGCTCCGCGCCTTGTCCCCAACTCCTCCAGCTGCCATCCCCCGCCCCTCCCCCGCCCCCCACGCCGCTGGGGGGTCCCAGCCTTGCCGAGCGCTGCAGGTAGGACAGGCTGGGGGCGGGGTCCCGGGGACTCCTGGACGGGTGGCCGCTGCTGGTCTCTGGGGGGGAGGCAGCTGCGGGAGGGTGTGTATGTCGGGCAGGGAGGAGTGGGAGGCCACCCCCGGGCCCTCTGCATCCCCTCCCTGGGAGCGGACAGAGCGAGAGGGGATAGCAGGTTTCCGTGGGACCCCGGGAGAAAGGGGGGGAGGTGTCTTTCGGGGGGGACCAATGTCTCTTTGTGCCTTTTCCCTGCAGGAGAGAGCTGCGAGGACAAGAGCCCCCCCGGGCCGGCCTCCAAGAGGGTGCGCACAGCCTACACCAGCGCGCAGCTGGTGGAGCTGGAGAAGGAGTTTCACTTCAACCGCTACCTGTGCCGGCCGCGCCGCGTGGAGATGGCCAACCTGCTCAACTTGACCGAACGGCAGATCAAGATCTGGTTCCAGAACCGCCGGATGAAGTACAAAAAGGACCAGAAAGCCAAAGGCATCATGCACTCCCCCGTCGGACAGTCCCCGGACCGCAGCCCCCCTCTAAGCGGCCCAAACCACGTCGGCTACTCCAGCCAGCTCCCCGGTGTCAACAGCCTCAGCTACGACGCGCCCTCGCCCACCTCCTTCGCCAAGTCCCAGCAGAGCATGTACGGGCTGGCCGCCTACACGGCGCCGCTGAGCAGCTGCCTGCCGCAGCAGAAGCGCTACGCGGGCGCGGAGTACGACCCCCACCCCATGCAGAGCGGCGGCGGCGGCTTCGCCAACCCCAGCCTGCAGGGCAGCCCCGTCTACGTGGGGGGCAACTTCGTGGACTCGATGCCGGCCTCAGGTCCCATGTTCAACCTGGGGCACCTGCAGCACCCCTCCTCCGCCAGCGTGGACTACAGCTGCGCCGCCCAGATCCCCGGCGGCCACCACCACGGACCTTGCGACCCCCACCCTACCTACACGGACCTTTCCTCTCACCACACCTCTCAGGGACGGATGCAGGAGGCGCCCAAGCTCACGCATCTGTAGCGGGGCGGCGGCCGGCGGGCCCCGCTCCCCTCTCCATTACCTCACTTTTCTGACGGGACAGTGTTACTGTGCTCTCGAGTGCCAACAGTATTAGTGGATTTGTCTCCCCTAGCAGCTCCCTTCTTTCTTCCGCAGCCCCGAGTAGGTCCGTGAGCAGGAGCCTTTCTCTTAGAGCTGTTTTAAGCATGACAGTGCAATATACTGCCAACCGAGGGACTGATAAGCTGGTAATGATGTACTTGAAGGTAAGTCTTAGAGATGCTGTAGTGTTAGCAGCGCGTCATGCTGAGGTGTTTTAGACCAGTCGTGAGCCGTCGGAACTCGCCCGCGCGTAAGCTTATTTCAGAGAAGTTAATTTATGAGTTCTTCCGTAACGTAAGGATCGCATTGGACTAAATGATATGTATTTATTATTTTAAGCGAGACATTTTTTGTATCACTGATTATTTATCCTCGTCTTAATGTATTTATGTGGGTATTTGTAGAGTTTCTTCACCAATACTTCGGGAGAGGGATTCAGGTCCGTGGTGACTTACATTTCACCTATTTAGTATAATCGGTCTGAGCTAGTTGAGAGAGTAGTCTTGAACAGTTGTAACAGTGGCTGGTGTTTGTAGTTTATGTAAGGATTAATTAAGACAGCAAGTCGTAAATCATTAATAGAGTAAAACAAACTGTGGCATCACACAAAGAGCCGTTACACTTAAAAAAATATTGAAAAGTATTTTTAAAGTATTTATTTCTAATCGGCTGGCCCCACTCGAGCGCCTCGGTGGCTTGGCTGGCAGCTGGCTCAGCCGGGTGAAGCCACCTTTAGTTGGAAGCGCAGCCGCTTTGAGGAGGCGATCTACAAAGCAGGGCTCTTGGCCATCTTGTTTCAGATCAAATCCTGCATACAAAAACCTCGGTGAGGTTAACATTTATTTATTGGCTGGGTATCTATTGCGTATATTATTATTATTTTGGTGGGCTATTTTATTTTTCTTTCTTTTATTCTTCTTTTTCCTTAATTACACTCTAGCTATCCAAAATAGAAAAGAAATTAGAAGCTTAGAAGCAAAAAATTAGAAACCTTCTGATAGTGCTAATTTCATTAGGGTCTCCATAGCAATCCGCGCAGCAGCTGCCGCCTCCTTTGTTATTTTTATACTGTTGTCTTTATACTAACCATAAATCAATTTTTAGACATCTTTGGAAGCCTGAGCTTTTCCTCTTTTTTCTTTTTTTTTTTTTTTTTCATAAATATAAACTTTGAAAGAAAATTGACAATCAGATACACACAGCCGGAGACGCTGAGACGGGGTGCGGGCAGTGGCCGGGCGGTGCCGCCGCACTCCCCGGGTACCCGGCAAAGACAGTCCCACCCTGCCTGACCGTGGCAGAGGGGTACCGCCACCTCTCCCTGCCACGAGCAGGACAGTTAACACGGGGAAGAAAAAAATAAAGTAAAAAGAAGATAAAAAGTCAGGAAAAAGAAAGAGAACGATGCTCTGAACCCTCGTGTTTTCTCCTCTCTAGTTACACGGCTGTATTGAATTCCTCGCTGGATTTACAGAGATACTTCTTTTGTAAACGCTGTGATTAAAGTCTCTTCCTGACAGTTCATATCGCTCTGAGAAGACTATTCTTACCTCTTTCTAAAAGTGTCGAGTTAAATATTAATCCAAACTTCTGTATTCCCCACCAAAGTGTCTGACGGATCACTTTCCGGTTTGACAAACACTGCAGCTCCTACTCCATCCTCTAATGACAGACACGGCATCCCTATTGTGAGAAATATTTTGCCACCTCCAATCCTGGTCAACACAGACAAGTTTTCTTCTATTTATTCTTGTTTTCTTTCCCATCCCTGCTTTTTTCCTCGCCATTTGGTATTTATGTTCAGCTGAGCACTAACGATTCAAAATATTACTTAGGGTTTTATTTTCCCCTCTGTGAAATTTCAGCAATGCTGTGCTACAGTGAAAAGTGTATCTTTTGTTAAATTTCACTTTTAACCAAGCAAATTTGGATATATGTGTTACAGATCTGTAAACAAAACAGAACAGAATAAACTGCTTTGTTTGGAGACATATTTTAACCCTTTTAAGCCCTGAAATTGTATTCTATGGAAGTTTTCACACAAATTGTTTCTTAGCAGCGTCACCCAGGAGTAAACAAAACATACAAATGACACAAAAAGTAATGCTAGACACCACTTGTGATTTATACTTCTGTAATATTCCGTAAATATATACATAGGTTTGTCTCTCCAAAACTTTCCGCAATCAATGTGCCCACAAAAAAAATTGTCCGTGTAGGTTTTTTATGTGTTCTTGAAACACAATATATTTTGCATCACCTGCTTCTAGCTGCAAAACAGCAAGGCACCACCATTTCTGCAGGACACCCAGTGTCCTTTTCCCTTTTGCTTTGTGCTCTGCAGGCTGCTAGTCAAACAGTGTCTGCTCCGACTTACACTATTATTCCTTCATTAAATCTGCTAAGAAAGAAAAGGCTGTTTAGAAATGTGGGGAAGGAAGGGAGTTCAGAGGAACCCTGACCACAGACACAGTGTTACTGAGGCCCACTGCCCTGAATTACCTTCATATTGCAGAAAGACGGGGTCTGCAGACCTGCTTTCCAGCGGGGGAGGAGGAGGAGCATGTGTGAGGGAGAATCTTCCTGTAAATAAATTCACTTTCTTCTCCATGACTCTGGCAGAGGCGTCTTGTTTCTAATGAGATAGAAGTCCACGATGATAACCTAATTATTAGAAGTAATGTAACTTTAGCAGGATCGCTGGCATTTTTACAATGTTTGTACAAGCAGCAGTAATCTAGAGGAGAGATACACTTTGGCACAAGCCAGACTTTTTCTTGGCCCATCATTTAAAACCCATGAATTATAAACAACCCCCTTTCACACTCAATAGGAACTCAGCTCCTTTGCAACAGCATCTGATGTGATGAACTGCAGTCACCTATTTAAAACACAACTAGTCAGCCAAGGCCAGGCCTGGGGCTGATCTTAGCCTTGCCTTTCTTTACGAATAGGAAGCATAGCACCCCTTCCTCTCCTTCCCTGCTCTCTCCATCTGCTCCAGACCCATAAAAGGGTCAGTGAGCCGGGGCCTCTAAAGGCTGGCAGTGATGCTGCACTGTTTGGGATAGAGAGCTACTGACAGCCCTGGTTGAGAGGCGTCGGGGTGCACCGAGCTTTGTTGAGGCCATGCAAGTTCTGTTCAGATCAGTGGGGTTTGGTTTCCACTTGCTGGTTTGGCCTTTACAGTAACCCACCCTTTAATGGCATTCCAGCAGTTTCCCCAGTGCAAAAAGGAGCTGAGGCTTTGTGTTATCTCCATGCAGACAGTGCAGGGCTGAGATACCCCTTTGCATCCTGTTTCTTTTTGAGGGGGGGCCACCAACGTGCCATTGTCTATGGCTTGGTTAGCAGCACCAGGGCAGGGAAACCTAGACAGGCACAGCCAGGGGCTTCCAAGGATGCCACAGTTTTGTAGGTGCCACTTGCGTTGGACTGGACAAAGCCAAACGCCTCCTGCTCCATTAGCAAGTACTTCCTGAGCAGACATTGCAGGCTCCCAGCCCTGGTCCCTGGGCAGGCCAGGGAGGGACTCAGGGCCACCTCCCACGGCTTCCACCATGAGACTGCACCAGGGTCATCTGGGGCTGCAGGCAGCCTTGTCCAAAGATGAAGAGGAGACAGATGGCTGCACACCCGGGAGGCAAGGGCATGCAGAGAAGAGACTGGCTAAGAAAGAGGGAGCCCACCAGCACCAACGAGAAGTCCCCAGACTTTCTTGAGGGCCATCTGGGTCACTTGGGCTCCATGGCAAAAAGTCTGAAGGCAGGATCCACCACTGGGGTCTCTGCACCCCTCCAGCCCTGGGGGACACCCTTTGAAACAGCCTGCAGGGAGGTCCAGGCACTAAAAGGACTACTTGACCAGGGGAAAAACCAGGGTAAAGGGGATGGGGGTGCTGGTCTACCACTGAGAGGGTGCCTTGCTGACAGCTGTCAGCTGAGGAGAGAGAAAAGGAGTTGCAGGTTGTGATGCCATCCTTCTATATGCTAACCTGCTGTGTGTGCCCAGTGGCCACACACAATGGCAGCCAGGGGAAGGCACAGTGTGCTGCACAGTGGACAGGCCCAGATGTCCAGCACTCCACTGCAGACCTGCCTGGAACAAAAGCTGGAGCCGGACAGGCAGCACAAAGGGGCTGCCAGGGCAATGAGGGCAGTGGTGGCTGGCTGGGTGTCACGTGATGTTACACACTGATGAACAAGCTACCTCTGCTTTTAAAAGCTGTACCAGAGCTCTGTTGGCTGCAGCCACTTTCCAGGGATGGAATGGCAAGTTAGTCCCTGAACGGGCAATGTCCCGCTGTTCCCATGTGAGAAGCAGCAGTGGGTACCCTGTGGTCCTTGCCGGGAGTGGGGCTACTGGGGAAGCGAGAGGCCTGGCTCTATCAAGGGTCATCAATCACATAAAGAGCCCTTTTTCACTCCACAGTGGTTCCTCCTACTTCTGCTTGGGCCTGAGCCAGCTGGGACTTGAGCAGAAACCCCATCCAGCAGAAGCAGAATGCAGTCCCAGAGCCTGAGAGCCATGGAGTGACAGGGCAGGGCTGAACCCCTTTGGTCACAAGGGCTGAGATACAAAATGGGACACATTGAGGTATCTGTGCCTGCACATCCACAGGCCTCTGTAGATGCTGCTCAGGAGCAGAGGTGAGTCTTTGTCTCTGCTTTGGGAGCCCAGGGTCCTGAAGCTTTCTGAACTTTCAGGGATGAATTGCAGAAAGGCTCAGCTGCAATGACAATAAGCACAGAGCTGAGTGAAAACAGCAAGGAATTTATACTAGATAGGATGGACATCTAGGTAAAAATACACATGAATACAGAACTTGAACAGTAGGGTTCATTTTTTTATTTGCTGATGTGCAGTTTTTCTTTCAACTGCTGAAGTTTTGGGAGTGGTAGGCAACCCCATGTTTTGGGAGTGATAGGCTGAGTGAGGTACACAGCCTTAATCTTTCCTCCAAGAAGCCTAGGTCACATTTTAGGATTTCTGGGAGCAAGAAAGGCTAGACAAGACAGAAATCTTGGATGCAAACTCATTGACACCTCTGTTTTGCACAGAGCAGCATGGCTTACCTTGACACCTCTGGGTTATCAATATGTGTAATATTTCCATCCCACCAAATTCACAGCCATGGGACAGGAAACAGGACTTTACATGGCAGGGGGCCAATGTGGAATCACTCTTCAGAGCAAATCTTTACAGAAGGAGGAATAGACTTTCCTCTTCTCTGTGTCCATATAGAGGGTCTTTGTAGTTAATCCCACATACTAGGAGAACAGAGGTCCCTGCCCCAGGGGTCATCTGGGAAAGAGGAACCTGTGGCAGGGAAATATTCATGGTAGAGGGAAGCACACCTCTTCCCGAGGTTTGCTGTGACTGCCTGAAAGGGCTGTGCTAGTGCAGGAGCTGAGGCTGGCTCCCCCGGAGTGCCCGAACAATTCTCCATCTCTGCCCTGGAGTCTCTGTTCATTCTTGGTTTTATTCACATTTTACAAAATAAACTCCCAAGAGCTTCCCCTCCTTCTCTAATAGCCTTTCTCCCAGGAGCCTTTGGTGGTTTGTTTGTGCTAACAGGGCCACTGCTTAAATACCCAGTGTCTGCTTACCTCCCTTCAGGATGCCCACCCACAACCCTAGCTGTCTCCACACCAGGGATGTACATCCCCACTCACCACTGAGAACCAGCTTTTGCCAGCTGGCAGTGTTGTAGCAGCAGAGGGGCAAGGACAAGGTAATGCTTGAACCAGAGCTTCCAGGTCTGGGGGCTGGGGAGGGATCTGTTGGATCTCCTGTGTGTTAGTTATTGTGACAAGCACAGAGGGTGGAGCGTGGACTCTTATTCTAGGGAGAAGGGCCACATGTCCCAGTCTCAAAGCAGTGTCTGTGGCTCAGGGCTGCCCTTGCCTTCAACACATCCTGCTCAAGCAGCTGCCTTAAGGTGAATTGCTGGTGTCTGCAACCAATGGGATTCAGGGCTTTTTGGCTGGACTTTTTCCTACATCATGTCTTGGTTCCACAGCGACTCTTAGGCTTTGCAGAGGCCCACATGTTTCCAGAAACATGGTGACACAAGGACTCATTTGGTCCATTGTTCTCACAGAGGTTTCTGCCCCAGCAGCTCCCGTCTTGCACCATCACTTGACTACTCACACAGACATCCTTAAACCTCCCAGCCATTCTCAAACTATCTTTGACAGCATCATGTTCTTCACATTCTTCTTTTTCCCACTTTTCTTCTTCCTCCTTTTGACTTTCAAAGAGTCCTTTGTCTTTCCCATTAGACTCCTCGTAAAAAACCAGCTGCAGTCACTCTATTCTGTATCACTGGAACTTAACTATTTAAGTCTGAACACTGTGAAATTAATGCATGTGGAAAAAAAAAGCCAGAAAAAGCCAGAGCATCAATAAGAGATGCTTCACCTGTATTTAGCCACTGATTTTTGCTTTTGTCACCCTTGAACAGTCCTGCCAAAACAAACAGGTAATGGATAAGAAACTTGTAACAGAATCTGGCTGGGTAAATGGAAAGATCGTATGTTGGTGTGAACACAGACAGCTCTTCTAGCATTTAAAACAGTCTTAGGTGTAATTAAACCAGTTGCATTCTGCAAACACAAGACTCCAGTAATGCAGCAGCCCTGCTCAGGAGCCAATTTTCCTTCCTTCCCTGCAGGCAGGAATTTTTACAGCAGGGGAGACTGAAGAGCACAGATGCTCCCCTGCATGGACAGCCACTCTCTGCTAAAGAGAAAACCTGGTGTTCCCAGGCTTCTGATTTTTCAGAAGATAACATCTTCCAAACCGCTCAGATTGTCATGGGAGTGCTGAGCAAGTTTGCACCATCCAGAATTTAACCCCTTCCTCAAAATGTGTTTCCTGACAATGTGTATTCGATTTAAACTGTTCTAATTTATACCCGCATCCTCTGAAAATAGAAATTTAGGTGATACTCCATTATTAGTGTATCAGGGCAGCGCAGCCCATCAGAGTGAAAAAGTCTGTGTCAGGAGAACACTGAGCTTCAGGGCACTGAGCTTTCAGTGACTGCTGTGTCTGTAGACTTGGAGTTCAAGCACCTTGAAGACATAATCTGTATAGCCAGCCTTTGCTCTGTAACAGCTGTTTCATAGTAGCTGGGCAGTCTTAGCTGGGGAGAACATGTGGCTGATAGGGGCCATGTTGCTGATCAGAGTCCTTGTGAAGGGAAATGCTCCTGTACCATTGCAGACTTGCGTATGCCTGTCCCAGCAATGTGTCCTCTCAGGACCCCTGCAGGAAAAAACCCAAATAGATCTGCTCTGAATTCATCAGCTGGGTATAATGGTGGAGCTGAGCTGCAGAGAACAAATCTCCATGGGAAAGAGTTGATGCTGAGTCAGTGAAATGGTCTGATTACGTCTCCCCACGATATCCTTTCCCTGTCACCAGTCCAGCCCTCTGAAATCCACAGGAGACCAATGTGGAGTTTTTCCTTCTCTGGGGATTCTGGCTGCCTTCATGAGGTTGGCACCATGCTCGGTCCTTGCAAATTTTGTGGCCTCTTCCTGACCACAGCAAATGGCACTTCGGCCAAGAGCTTGTAGAGCTCCTTCAGCTGTTGAGTGGAAGGCACTGCACGATGGATGAAGGCATGTAAGTTTCATGCTTTTATTTATAAATAAAATATATTTTTTAATAAAGTACAACCCTTGCATTTCCCAGCTGACTCCACACCCACCTACTAAGAATTAGAAGGTTGCAGGCCTAATTCAAAGCAGCATGATGTACCCCTTCTTTGTGTTCCTTGTCTGTCCAGTCCCAAGTCACCAAAGCCCAAGTGTGCTCTGCCCAGAACACCCTTTTGCTGTTCTGAACTGCAGTGACATGTGGTTATCAGCTGAGGCATTGGATGAAACCCACCATTATCCAAATCAAACATTAGCGTGGCTCAGACTGATGGTCAAGTGTCACTTGGAAACGTTTAGGGAAAGACGATCACTTCGGGAGACCAGATTTCACCTCCTTCAACTTGTTGCTGTTTTCTGCCATTCTGGAGGATTGAAAACCAAGAGAGAGCGGGAGGATTTGGCTGGGTAGAGCAACTTGGTGCTCTCTGCCAGCTACAAACACTCAGTAAAAAATGCCGAATCGCCAAGGGAAAAATAAAAGTCCATTAACGGTGTGAGCCCGTTGACGGTGAGGGGATTAACTTTTGAGAGGCTGCAGAGCACTTATCTGATGGAACGAGACCATGAAGCGCCATGAGGTGCAGTAGCAACCCGCCTCTCGCCCCAGCCTCCGGGTATGGACACCTGGGAATGCCCGCCTGGGCGCCCGTGGGAATCTCCAGGAGCCTGGCCGGCAGCAGGGCAAGGGAGAGCGCAGACCTGCCCCTGGGCTAGAGCCCGGATAGCGGGAAAGCGCCGGCTCACTCACCTTCCAAACTCCCGGCAAACGTCCCAAGTGGGCGGCGACTCCGTCGAATCCAGGGGGAACGGCTTGTCTCGGGGGAATCCCGGGACGGCGCGGCGGTGCTGCCCACCTGCAGCCCCGCGCCAGCCCTGGGCAGCCGGGCGTGGAAAGGGGAGCTGGCGGCGCCCGGGACCCCCGGCGCGGGCTCCCCCCTCCGGGCTCCCATTGGCCGCGGGGCGGGACGTGCCGCCCCGCTCCAGGGCCTATATTAGGGCAATATTGCCCCGGCGGGGTGCGTTGCTGCCCCGTGGGTCATGGACCTGGGGTACTTTGCTCTCGCCTTTCCGCCGGGGCTGTGCAGTGGGGCCCCGCAGGCTCCGTACCCCCAACGAGGGAACGACGCCTTCCCGGCGCTGGGCACC